>RQTK01000935.1:0-18815 GCA_003991915.1 Elysia chlorotica
GACAGTTATTAAGGGTAGAAAGAACAGATTAGCACCGCTTTCTGTCCCTTGACAACATCAACAACGCACAATGCTTACTACCAAGAACAGTTGTAACCTATCTTTTCATTGGTCCCACAAGTTTCTAGAGGCCCAATGATATACAATGTATGTTCCATAAAACTCTGGAATGTATCGAAAACTAAAATCGGAAAACTAAATTATTATTGTAGAATTATCGAGGATCTAAACTGCGTGAGTCAACAGGGAACTTATCTTTTTCCTAAATCCTATTGTTACATAGAATTTTAGATTCTAGATCTATATTATTCTACACCACAGTCAGTGCCACAGAAGAATAAATACAGTGGTTGAAGTAAGATTGTCTAGATTCCCTAGTAAATAAGTGTAGAGTTAATCTAAATCTAGCCTAGATACTACATTTCGAGATATTTAGAAATAGAAGATGTAGACTAGATCTAGATCTAGATTTTATATGAAAACTGATCTTCAATGTTTAGATGTAGATTCTAGATCTAAATATCTAGATATCTAATAAGGGGCCTATTCTTAGTAAATATCTAGCGAGATTTATATCTAAATCTAGGCCTAGGTGTTGAAGACTAGTCGAGTACCTGGCCTTATACATAGCTTCTTAAGCATGGGCAATGGCTAGTCCCCTAAGTTAGTGTACACACCAGTATGTTTTCCGCGTGTATTTTCGATGTGTATATTTTATTTTCTGTTCACACCACTCTGCGCAGCCAATTTGCATGTGTATATCAGAGTCAAAGATACACAAGCGTCCAGAGCATTCAGACCATGTGTATTTTTCACTCTGTTTTCGGCATGCACCAAACCAGAGTGTTCACACCAGTCTGTTTCGCATGTGTATGTTTGACTCTGATATACACATGCAATCAAGGGGTCACTGCGCATGCGTGAACCCTAGTGACCCGCGGTCTTCAAAACAAACACATAAATGGCGACTGCAGAAGCCTTTATATAATGTCTGGAGGAACGACCAATTTTATATGATATAAAAAATCCAGGCTATTAAAAAAATTCTGTTTGCTCTTTTTCCGTTTTGCTGGGAGAGATTGTAAGAGCAAAAAACAATTGCATCTTCCTCTTCACTGGTACTCCATTGTTCTTCTTCGCTAGCAGACGTAGATCTAGGTTTCTGGTCTTCATTGTATGCCGCCATTTCGATCGATGCCGTCAAACAAACAAGATCGCGTGACAGTCGATGCGCATCGCATCTAAATACACACTCGGAAAATACACAACGTCTGAACACTCTTAAAAAAACTGAGTTTAAACTACACATGCGTTTGCTTGTGTATATTTGACTCTGCGAAAAGTACACGCCGTCTGAACAGAAATAATTCCAAGGACATACGCATGGGAAAAATCCTTCGTCTGTACAGTCCCTAAGCTTGACTCAGCGAGAGTTCCTGCAGCGGGATTTACCCCAGCATACTATTTACATTATAATTCAGTTCTGATCTATGTACATGAATTTAACAGGTATCTGAATTTACATAAAAGGAAGACCCTTTCATTGTGCCTAAATGAAAATTTAATCTGTCTGTAGAACCTGAGTTACAATGAGGTGGGGTCAGTAACACTGTGCCGAGACCAGATACCGCTGAATGGTCCCGGATTTTCTGTACCATGAGGGGGTTGAGTAGTAATTTATGCCATAATGCCTATATAAATGAATCCAGTACAAGGTGCTGAAGTGTAACTGACTGATACATAATGTAGCTTATAATCAATTGGACTGTTAGTGTTACTGACTGTCTTGTCAGTGTTCAGTGTTCCCACTGTACCTATAAACATTCCCTGTGGAATTGTCAGATTATTTTTTTCAAACGGTAATCAGTTGTGTATACATGTATTTTCAAACTAGTTTTGTACTTTGAATCCTCCTAATTCAAAGTTTTGATCCAATTCCAGCAATTTGAATTGTGAAGTTTCCACTGTAATTGTAGTTTAAGTTTGTCTTGATTTTTCAATAAAAGTAGGCCAGGAAGCATTGAGATTTTAGATTATAAACAAAAACAAAAGAGAAAATGAAGTTTGTGGTGGCACAAAGAGTTTTGAGGAGATGGCGTTTAAGCAACTTGCATTGACACTTTTTTGAAAAAGTATTACACCTTTCTAATGCCTTGAGAACAAAATTAAGCACACTCAAGGTTTCAAGCTAATTGTAGTACTAGTAGTAGCAGTTCCTGTGAAAAAAAAATTAGCTTTTTTGTGACTTAGATACATATTTTTTTTTTATAGATTTCTAATCTTTTTGGACAACTGAATTTTTTTCCACTATTCTATTTCTATTTAAACAGATTTCTTTTTTTTTTTTTTTTATCCTTTTATATTATGATTACCTGTACTTTTTTTTTTTTTATACATGGTTAATGTTTAATTTTCAAACTTTTTTTATTTTATTAATTCTTCTTTCTATGAAGGAAAATTAACTTTTAAACTTGTTTTCATTCCATGATTTATTTTTTAACATTGCAGGACCCCAATCATCAAAATTGTGATCCAGCAAAAATAAAAAATGGCAGCACAGCAAGCTTTAGAAAATCACCTGTTGCAGGCGACTCAGATGATAGAGAGTCAGGTAAGAATAATATGTTAAAATTAGAGCAGTCAGCCAGGGACAAGAA
Source organism: Elysia chlorotica (assembly GCA_003991915.1). Classification (NCBI taxonomy): domain Eukaryota; kingdom Metazoa; phylum Mollusca; class Gastropoda; family Plakobranchidae; genus Elysia; species Elysia chlorotica. The sequence continues at coordinate 2,658 of RQTK01000935.1, forward strand.
AATTGCTGAATTTTAAGCAAGGCACATGTATGTGTGTTGGGAGAGCATCAAATTCACAGTGTAACGCACTACCAGAAAAATAGTATGATCAAGGCTAGAGTTTCTTGTGAAAGCTTATATATAATTTGAATTAGTATTTTGCATCAGAATTTTTTATTTTGTCCGATATACAGCCTACAGGGCAATACATTTTGCATAATTTGTTCTATTGACAACAAAAAAATATAAGATCAGACAAATCAGACCTTATGACAAGGAAAATATCCCTTCTAGTTATAAATCTTTCTTTCCCTATCTGGATATGTTTTGTAGCTCAGCAAGTGGTGGTCTCTTTGGTGTATTTGATATTTGTGAAGAGAGGATGGCAGTGAATAAAGACTGTGTTGCAACCAGTGTGCTCTTGGTTTGCAAAGAACAAGACAATATCATATTCATGTGTTTTTGGCCTTAAACTTGAAAACTGGTGCACCCCAGCCAGAGAATGATGTAGAGTCATGAAGGACAAGGTTAGCACAAATAAGGCCTCAAGTACAACTGTCTGCAAATCCCACAGGGAAGAAAGGTAGTGAGATTTCGTGCACACAGCAGAATTAAAATCTACTGATCACTTTTTACTTGTCTAGCACACCATGATGTTTCTTTCTTAGAAGCTCTTTGTCTCTTGTGACTCTGAATGAAGTGTTCCATCAAAAAGTATACAATTTAAGATTGTTGTTATATTCACTCTATCCATTTCTCTCCAGGTGGATGCAGAAATCGAACGGATGGAAAAGATGGACGATGACGACTTTGAAGCTATACGCCAGAAAAGAATGGTGGCCATGAAGAAAGCTGCTGAACAGAAGCAAGAGTGGATGGCGGCAGGCCATGGAGAGTACAGTGAAGTTGCTGATGAGAAGGAGTTCTTTGAAGCCTGCAAGAAAAGTAAACGGGTTGTGTGCCACTTTTACAGAGACTCCACCTTTCGCTGTAAGATTGTGGACAAGCACCTAACAGATATTGCTCGCAAGCACTTAGAAACCAAATTCATTAAGATCAATGCAGAGAGAACCAAATTTCTTGTAGATCGCCTCAGGATCAAAACCCTTCCCACAATCTGTCTTGCCAAAGATGGGAAGACCACAGACTACATTGTAGGGTTTGACGATCTTGGAGGCACAGATGATTACCCCACTGTGATGCTGGAGTGGAGGCTTGGACGCAGTGACATGATTAATTACAGTGGAGATCTTCTTGAACCACCGATCAATGCAAACAAATCTAAAGGCTCAAGCAAGACTGTAGGCAAACTCAGAAGGAATTTGAGAGATGATGGGGATTCTGACACTGATGATGATTACTGATAGTGCTTTTATGGATTTGGGTGTGGGTATCATTTACAGGGAAATAGTGTGCAAGTTCAATTTTGATTTTCACTTTTGTCTGTGATGTGAAAGTAGTTAATTTGAGAAGGGTATGGCTTACTCTTGATGAGACTGATTTTTAATATTGGTAATATGTCATAAGAATAGAATCTAAAATTTGTTGCTCTTAACAAACAATACTGCCATAGATTTGAAAAAAAGAAAAAAAGCAAAGTTAGTCCCTTGCTCTTTGACAGAGTGTTGGGGAAACACGAGTGTTAGGGTCCTGACTGTATTTGGCATTCAGCTTATGTGACTGTGATGGTACAATAACCATTACTTGCCTTGCTGCTCTTTCTTTTTGCCATGACTCAAGAGCCTGCATTCGGTGTTGGGCTGACCAAAGGGTTTAGAGAAATTTAGGAACCCTTCTTCAAATTTAAGTGTCTTTTTTAATTTCCTCCTATTCCTAGTGACATACATCTTTTTTTAAATTTATCAATATCACAAAATTTATACAAATAAAATGTGTTTTTATTTCATAAATCTTTGTTGCATGTTGCATTTCTTTTGTAAAATTCAAACTTTTTAAACAATACTATAAGGAAAAATTTAAAATTGAATTCTCCGGAAAGTAGGAACCCTATTTAATTACATGTAGTTATCCTGCAAAGATTCACATGCAAATTCAGATTTTTACAATTTTTTTTTCTTCGTTTGGTTGCCTGCAACATACATGTATCTTATTACAATGTATCTAAACAACAATATTTAAATAGCTTTTTTACATTGGGTGAATTGTTAAATGTTGAGTTGGTTTATTGTCCAACGTCGGCACTATATAGGCTATATTGTGGACGGACCCCAAGACTGATGTCTGACAATTTTATGTGCTGCCACACACAAGACGGGGCGGGGATACCACGACTCCTGTTTCAGTCGATCACAACTGACAGTGACCCAACCTGTAGGGGTGAAATTACTAGGGCTTGAACCGCGGACTTCCTGCGTTGGAAGCTGATGTTTTACCTCAGGGCTACCGTGCCCCCAGGGTGAATTGTTTGACAACGGACTTTTTAAGTTATATACTTTGGCCCATTCAGATTCATGTAATTAAACCTGAAATAAGAAAGATGCCAGCTTTTTTACAAATTAAAAAAAAATTTCTTCACGATCTTCCTTTGAGTAAATGTTGGCATTTTATTAGCTCTAAAAGTTAAATGATTTTAGAATACTTGGATGGTTACTGATATACATGGAACGGCGACACACCAGCGATACTTTAGTTAGCATAGACCTGTGCTGACTGACTGAAGTCAAGGGGGGTCAACCTTCGATCAGCGCTGGTAGCTTGTGTGAGTGTGTTATATTACTGATATATGGGGGGTTAATTTCATCTCTCGATATTTATATATGAAAAAAGCATATTAATTTTAAGAGTAAAGTTCAAACACAAAAAGCGGTTAATTTTTTACAAAAATAATGTAAAAAATCATTCATGTAGTTTTTTTTTTTTTTATTATCCTGTGGGAAGTCGAACGATGTTTTTACATTACTGAGTCAATGACTCATCAGATAAAATATTTAATGTAAAAAAATATCTCCACGATTGAAAAAAAAATGTGTACATAATGTTCCCACCATCTTAGACCTTTATCTTACCAAATTATAAAGAGTTAACAAAAAAATAGTGAGCCTGGCAGCTCAATTAGTACACATGCATCTTTTCCTCTCCTTAGTATTATTTAGGTATTTCCTGATCACAGGTTTAACAAACATTAATCTTGTAAATAATCAGGAGACATATATACAATGTTACTTTTTGAATACAACTTCAACGCCACAAAGCAAGAATTTTAACACACATTATGGTTTTTAAACAATAGCATAGTTGATTTAAGGATAGCATCGCGATCTGGAGTAGGAGTTAATAATTATGTGGTATACTTTTTTTTATAGTTTACACGTGGGCTCTGCTTTTTTCTATTAACGGGATGACTGTTTCTAGTTCCTTCAATACAATACAGGAAGGCATTTTACCCACATTATGTTTTAAGCAATATTCCAGTTCATTTACGGAAAGCAGGTGCGATCTGGAGTAAATAAGTATGGTAGTGTTAAGTTTTTAGGTCGTTTGTAAATCCGTGGGCTCTGCGTTTTTCTATTGTTGAAATAATTTGAAGACTGTTCTCTGTACCTAGCTATCGTTACATACCCAGCCCTACCTTACATTGCTGTATGTGTGGAATACAATGTTTCTCTTATATGTGCTGCTTGGGAATGATTTTAAGTGGAAACATTCTTCTGTATACTATCATGTAGTTGTCTATTGCTGCGTGTAATTTAGCTTGGTTGTATTGGTTTTGCGTGAGAAACAGCATTGCACACTTCACTGATTGCTCTGTTCATATTCTTAAACATAAATATCTATAACAAATGGTTTGTTTTGAGGGCTTGTGTTTGTTTCACAATTATCTCTGTGAGATCTGTGTACACATTATGATAAAGGTATTTGTGACAGTGGTTCCATACAAACGATCTAATATGGTATGCTTGTGGTACCATTCTATGTTTGTTTATAACTGTCTAGTGCTGTAACAATTGGGTCTGTTCTTGGTGTGACAGATTGATTAAACACACTATTTACACTAAACCGTAAACGTTAACGTATTGAATTTTATATAATATTAAAGAATATCAACAGATTAAAATGGAGGATAATTAAAAAAAATCGCTGGATATGTTTTTAATCATTAAAAAACAAGAGTGAATTAATTAGAGTAACTTAACTTTTCCATGAAACTCACACAAATTGATAAAAACACAAATTCTTCGGCGTCTTATAGATCACAAGCTGGTGATTATAATGAGTGTAGAAATGTTTGTTATACTCCGAGTAGTTTCGACGTAGTGAGGTAGAAAAGAAACAGATTTTTTGTTTTGTTATCAATTTCTGCCGTTGCATAGACTGACATACACAGTAACTAGTGCAAAGGTATCACGCACGGAGCGCCTTTAAAAGTTAGTGATTGATTGGCGCATGTGTGAGCGACTGCAACATCCCTTCTGTTTCCTAAGGTCACCGATTTGCTCGGCCGCGCTGACTGACTGAAGTCAAGGGGGGTCAACCTTCGATCAGCGCTGGTAGGTTGTGTGAGTGTGTTATATTACTGATATATTGGGTTTTATTTTCACCTCTCGATATTTATATATGAAAAAAGCATATTAAGTGTTTGGGTCGGTGCACAGATTACACAATACAGTGTCAGTTTAATGTGACCAGCTGAGACAGAAGTCATGGGATGCCCGCCCTGTCTCGTGTGTGGAAGCGCAAAAAATTGTCAGACGTCAGTCTTGGGATCCGTCCACAATATAGCCTAGGTAGTGCTGATGTTGGATGTTGAACTAACTCAACTCAACTCATCGATGAGGGTAAAGCAGAAATATTATCCAGTGAAGAAAATCTAGACCCAGAATTTAGATTTAACTAGGAAGAAAACGGGTACCTCCAAATCAAAGACATCCCCTCAGGAAATTACGACAAATATAACCTACCCATCACTATTAATTAACTCCAAACCACATTAGATTAAAAAAAACAAAAAACGACACCAGTTGACTTACGAGATTATGAACCACTGCCCACGCAAAACCCAACAGAAAATTTTGAATTTATTTAATGTGATCTGGAACAGTGGGCTAATCCCAAAACAATTCAACCATGCCATCATCACCACCCTTGCACACAAATCAAGGAAAGGTGAAAGAGACACAGCATTATATAGACCAATATGTCTCACAGCCCACCTAAGGAAAACGCTCAAGACAATAATAAATATCAGACTAAACTTTCATCTTGAGAAGCTTAATCTCCTAAACGAAAACCAAGCATGACATTTCGAGAAAAAGTAGGGAATAAACTCTCATCCACCAAAGTACAAACAAACGGTATCCCACGAGCAGCAGACATAAGCCCCACACTTTTCAATATAGCGATTAATTACATAAACCAAACCATCACATTCCGCAACATCAAGCTCAGACCATTTGCAGACGGTTGTGCACTCTGGAAAATATGTGGATCGCTTAAAAGCAGCGAATCCAGAGCAAAAGTAAAATTCAACAAACCAAACAATTTGAACTAGGAGAACAGGCTACCAAACTCATACAATTAAGGAAACGTGAACAACTCCAAATAACAATAGATTCCACCGATATCACAACCGAAAATCCGCCAAATTCCTAGGAATTACATTCAACAATAGTAGCAATTACTCAGAACACACAGAACTACTAAACCCAAAAGCCCGTACATACCTTGGACAATTGCACTATTAAAATCACTCAGCCGAAAAAACCTACGTTGCGTATGGGCAAGAATACACGTCCAAACATATCCAAGAACGCTTAAAAAAATATCCAAGCAGCTACCCGTAGGGCCATAACCAACACAAACAGGCTCACTAATCTAGAGGCCCCACAAGAAACAAATAGAATCACTTTTGTGCATTGACCCTTTAGTCCGGCTCTTGTTGGGGTGTGGGCTGACCATGTTTCTATGATATGTTGTATCGTACATGGTGTGGTGCCACGGTATTCACATTTTCTGATAATCTTAAGGGTTGGGGCTCCAAGTCTGGCTCTATTGATTTTATTGTTTGTGGTATTGAAGTTGATTACGTTTTTCCTACCTGTGGAGCGATGGCGTGGGAGAATCTTCCTTTTGGATTGTTGGTCCACATGTCTTTCCACTTTTTATTGTTGTACTGGTTTATTATGGATTTTAGTTTTTTTTTTACTTCACTAGGAGTAGGACCCAGTTGTTTTTCTTCGTGTATTGTTTATGTAAGGGGTGCAACTTTGTACTGTATAGCTGGACAATTTGTGGATTGTAAATTTCATATATATACATTTTCCAAAATAAATTCTTGATGCCTTTAGCAGAAGTTTAGTTTCAAACAAATGAATTTGGGTTTGAACAGTTAAAATTCACTAGAGAAGGAAACCACAATAAATGTATTGGTGTATATATTTAATTCAACATTTCATGAAACAAAGACTAACAATACATGAACAATGTCTTGGTGAAAGATTTCACTATGTATTCTTGATCAAATTTCGATTCAATTCTTGTGCAGGGAAAAGAACTGAAACAAAAAGAGAAAAAGCATTAGTTAAAAAAATTCAATTCATTTGACTTTGCTGATAAAGGAACATTTCAAATATTTCTCAACCACACTGATCACAAAGGGGATTTTGCGTTAAGAAAGAAAACAATTGCTGGATATGTAAAATTCTATAGAAAACATAATTTAAAAAAAAATTAGGCATGGAAAAATTAATGAAAAATTAAAGAACCTGCAAAAAATTATTTTGTCAAACCGTCAATGGCACAATATTTTGCCAGCCACAATTTTTAAACATTCATTTGACATATACAGACAACGTATTTTACTCCCAGATAGTTATTTTGCAGAAAAATCAACTATTGGGCTGAAGGAATTGTGACAGTAAATACTAAAGAGAGTCCAATTTTACCTTAGGTAATGATTGCATGAGGAGTGGAAACCTTTCTGCTTTTTGTAGATGTTTGCTAATCCACGCAGGAAGTTTGTTGATGATATTTCCTCTAAGATATCTTTGGTCCAGGAGAAGAATTGATGCATAGTCATTTTTGTGGCGTATGGCCCTGCCTAGTGATAAAGATGCAATTTCTGTTTATGATATTCCATAAAAATTAAACAATTTTGACATATATTGGTCTAGAATTGGAAAAACAATGTATTAAAGTACTTGAAGGGAAATATTAACCTTTTTGTTCATTTATAATGATATTGAGTGATAGTCTCATACAAAAGACTCAAAGAACACTATACATTCAAAGAAAAAATACTCAGAATTTCGCTCTTCTTTAGTAAACTACAGTGAATAGTTTGTAGGAAACTGGTAACAATCGCTATGTGTTTAAATAATTATGGATCTGGTTGATTTTATCAGTGAAAAAGAACGCAAAACGTCCGTACAGTTATTGTTCTGTTCCAGAGGGTAGGGCGATATTATCATTACCAATACAGTATAATATTTCATATTGTTATTTCTTATAAGTCGAATATTTAACTCAATAGTCACCAACTACTCTTTAAACATCAGATATCTATTTCTATTAGTTTTTCCCCTATGATTTTTGCTTCATAGCTTTAATAAGCCGAAACTTTCTGATCCTTGAAAAGAGAAAATCCAGAGAAATAGGATCTGGTTCCATCTCTGCATGTATACGTGTATTTTCTTCGGCTTCAGTCTGTCGGGATAACACTTTCCAGTTCCCTTAGAACTGCACTTTAAGGCTAAGTGTGATGTTCCAAATAAGTTTGATTTTGAGATTAATTTTTTGTGGATTTGCTCTTATATATATATATATATATAAAAAAAACAACAAAGCAAACGATAATGCCCTCGTAGGGCTAAGATAAGAAAATTGCATCACATTTATAAAAGACAAATAATTGTTATCTTCCCATACTAACCAATGGATTGGTTCACAGCTTTCATGCACAAGTTTTCGTAGTGTACCTGTCCTGCCTGTCTTCCATCTTGATCTTTTTGCTGCAAGATAAAAAATGAATTTTAGACAAGAAAACTTTTGCACCATCTTTTCGTAAAGTCTGCAACCCATTGTAGATTTTTTCTTAGGTACCGGTACCGTACCTCTGCAGACCTGCTTTTTAATTAAAACCATAATAAAGAGATAATGGGAAACCCTGACTGAAACAATCATTGCACTTTTGCAAGCTAAATAATGTTCATGATGGGCGATATTCTTGTAATGCTTTTAATTTATGATAATGTGAGACTGACATACTTTTTCTATTCATAGTCTGGTCATGGACCACAGAACATGAAGCACCATGACTGGTTGTTGAGTGAAACTAGATGGCTACCAAAGACACTTGCCATTCATCAATGCACAGTTTTGCCTTGTTAATGACACATCAAAAAGTACTTGCGCTAGTGAACGCACCCCAGAGGAGAAAACAGTTTTAAGAAAATTGTATTATCGATACATATTTAAGCTCTGGGACTTCAATTTGTAATAGCAAACCTGAGCTATTAGTAGATGAACTCAGTACTTCATTACATCTGATGTTTTCGTTGCTGTTAGTTGAGTCCAAGGTCAAAATAAAGGCTTAAAAAAGGGGAAAACTCCCTGTGATAGACTTTGTTAAGATCTTATGTTGTTACATACAAGGTTCACTGTATGATGTTGTGCTCTGCAAGTCATATTTTTTTCCTGAGAGAGGAAAATGAAATGCTTATATCTAAATAAACTAAAATCCCAGCGTACCTGCTAAACCAACATTACAGGGACAAGAACTTTCATGTCGAATCAAGGGAAAGTCAAATTAGAAGACATAGAGTACTTTGAGAGAGTGCCAAAGCTGGACTGGCTTGGCTGTAGTCTATAGGAATCTACACAGTGGTGTTCTTTGGACATCTCATACAATGGCTTGTCTAGCCTGAACATAGTTTATTATTTTTTGCAAGTTTGTAGTTCTATCACTCAGTCTATTCTAATACAGACACAACCACCTATTTTTTTTGTAAAAAATTAGTATTAATGTCCTATTGGGTTGAAAATTGTCAAGTGAAAAGAAATGAAAACCTAATTAGTCGAACTAGTCAAAGATATACAAGAAGCTATAAAAAAAGGTTTATTCCACACTTTTAAAGTATGTCCAATTAATTAAGAAAATTTTGAATTATCAGAAGTCGAATAAAGTGGAGTGCACTATAAATCGAATGAAAATGCTACTTGTTGTCTATATAACATTTCTGTGGTAAAAAGTTAATTTTTAATTACAGAGGGACATGTTTGCTTGTTACAGATTTTTCTTTTATGTTCAATTTTTAAAGATCCTAAATAAATAAACTATATAAGTATCTTTTTACGTATTCCTATGAGAGTAAACAAAATCAGAGTTTTATGCAATGGCAAATAAACTTACGAAATTAGCATTCAGGTAATTCATTTTCTCCTTCAGCTCTGGAGAGTTGATGTTAGGGAAGGGTAGACCAACCATAACAATGCATCTTGGTGTGAAGTAAAAAAAGAAAGCAACAGATAAAAATTAGGGCATGTGTATCATTACGAAATATTACAAAAAAATGTACTCTTCTATACATAGTATTATTATGTATACGACGGACACTGCAAGCACTGATGCCTTCAAAGATCAATTTTCACTTACCCGTATCTTCTTTCCTGACACCTCCTTTCTTGATTTAAACTAGTTACAGAAGAAACAATGATTTTTTTTTACATAGCCTATGCTGTAAGTTATTTTCTCTGCAGATCAACTTATAATGTACCCACTGTGCTAACAATATATGATCTTCGAAAGACATCAGTTAAACAACTTTCTATTTGTGTGTGTTTTATGAAGTCAAGTGTAAGTTGTATAACAGCACCAGAATCATGTTTGGTTTTATCAGTGAGTTGTGACAAACTAGTAAGTAATGTAGCGAGTGTCAAGGGTTGTAAGTAAAAAACTGATGACGAGGAATCAACAATGAACTGCAAGAGTTTACAAATAGACTATCAAATAGTGCACAAAAATGATATGGAGGTCAACAAAAGTAAAGCCATAGTCAACAGTAACGAGAATATGACTGCACTTAGCATGAATGGCCAACTGTTAGACGAGGTAACCACTTTCAAATACCTCGGGCCCTAGCTCACGAAGAATGGAAACCAAGACAAGACTCGCCATCGCAACAGCTAGAATGTCTGTTAGGACATAACTCAGTGGTGAATATACAAATGAGCAAACAAACACATTGACTGCATTAAAAAAGGTTTATTAATTAGAATAGAATGATATTAAAGTGCATTTTAAATACGAAAAATACTTCTACTATAACATCTATTACAAATAATCTAGAAACCGCATTACTGACAAAAGCTCACAATGAACACAGATCATGAATACACAAAAAACCAACAAACACAGAACCGGTTCAAAGACACGCACGATGACATTTACAAAACACTATTCAAAATATAACACATGAAAAGCTATCCTAACAATGTCTAAGCTAAAAAAGATATGGATCAGCAAAAGCACCAGCTTCCCTACAAAGTTAAAATTACACAGATCTCTAGTCCTATCCACCCTCTTTTGTGGCTGCGAAAGATGGACCCTAACAGCAGACACTACAAAAAAGATGACACGCTTTTGAGAACCAGTGCTAGACGCATTTTGGGAAGTTCCTGAAAGACGAAAAAATAAATGAAACTGTGCACAGATAAATAAAGACAGGTAGGGCAACAAGAAATTTGGTAGTAATGGTGCAGAAAAAAGCGAGTGTGGTTCAGCCACATCACACGTCACAATAGACTGGCTAAGATGGTGCTGCAGGATACACCAGAAGGAGGCAAAAAGCGTGGGCACAAACCAAGTGGTGCACAGAGGACAGCCTACCTGGCATTCGCTGTCGTACAATGTATCGTAGGTTTTATGAATGTAGAGAATAGTCACGCAATTGATAACCATATATTTTGAGACTGTAAAAAGTTTGCAGAAATGAAACAATTACTATATTAATTGAGTCAATACTAATGAAATAATATTGAACATGATTTTCTTTGAAACAAAGAAATGATGTCCTTGAAAAGGTTATCCCATCAAATATTTAAAACTAAAAAAAGGGAAATATTTCCATAAATTGCAGCAGTTACCTTCCCAAGTCATCTGAAAAATTAATCCCTTCGCTCATTTTACCTCCAACCACACACATAAGAACAGCTCCTGTTATACTTCCTTGCCAAGACATGCATCTCTGAAAAAATGTAGAAAAGAAAACTTAAATGTAAATTATAAATAAGTGAGATATGCACTGTATCTTTCAAATTTCATTAATGGATAAATATATATTGTATAAGAAAAACAATATCCATTACATAATGTGTGTAGTTAAAAATCAATCTAAAGTTTTACGCCTTGTTTTGTTCTGAACTTCAACCACACATACTTGAGCATAAAATAAAACTAAATGTCAAAGAGAAAATAATGACGTTTGAACTAGTTTATAATACACATAATTATAATAATAATAATAATAATAATAATAATAATAATAATAATAATAATTATAATAAAAAAAAAATGATTGTAAATTGTATCACAAACTACATTGCCAACCAAACCTCCTTCCTCTTAACTCTAAGAAATATTCATACCATCCTCATATTTTGAAGAACAAAAAAAAAAAAAAAAGATTTGCGAAAAGTTTTAGAGATAGATATATTTCAAAATTCAACGACACGAACTATAGTTAAAAATATCAATCAAAACCGACTGTTCCTGGGCCTTTCAGCATAGAATATATAAAACCATTTACCTTGATACAGTCTGAATATTCAGTGAGTACTTGGTCAGCCAGACCACTTCTTTTTGGTTCCCTTAAAACCTGGCAACAAGAATGGCAAGCATAAATAATTCAGCAAATTCATCTTAACTTTATACACAGAATCCTACATGTGAAACTAGAAAAGAACTCGGCTGATCAGAGGCAGGTATCATTTGATCTTTAGTCAGTACATATATTTCAATTTGCAGATTTTTTTACCCCCACAATAAAATTATGTCCCTATATTAAATCCTCAGTAACAAATTTTAACAGCAATTTTCTTGCATATGAAAAAAAATCGCAACATATAAATGAAATTTTTCTTGACATTCTGTTTTTTTCTCTCCTTTTTTATCAATAACGAGGCCTAGGACAGCGAAAAAGCAGAGGAAATTGTAGCATGTTATGTACTAAGGAAGAAATGCCACCAAACTCTCCTGTAGATGAGTGAGTCAGCGATTTGATTTCACAACATTCAGCATCAGCAGCAAGGCTATATTGTGAATGATTTTTTAAGTTGGTTTAACGTCCAACATCAGCACTATACAGACTATATTGTGGATTGGTCCAAATACTAAAGTCTGACAATTTTATGTGCTGCCATACGCAAGACAGGTTGGGGATATCACAACTCCTGTCTCACCCGATCACATTAAACTGACACTGACCAGTAGGGAGCGAAATCGCCAGGGCTCGAACCACGGCCCGCCTGTGTCGGACTACCCCCCCCCTCCCCCTGTAATCCTGTAATGTCTGATAATTTTATTTGTTGCCACACAGATAAAGTATGGGGATACAAAGACTCTTGTCTTCGGAAAACAACACTCCACCACTTGCGCCTGTTCATCCACCTCCTGTATAGCAATACTGGAATGAATCAAAATTAAGTTTCCGCTGGGAATTGAGAGCAAATCATAATTATTATGTTTTTGCATTTTCTTTTCACGACCAAGAAAGTTTCTGTTGCTATATTATTACACTTTCTCGTAATTTTCTGTTACAGTCACCTTGCATTTTTGCGATCATTGCCAAATTCCGCTTTTTGAACTTATTGAAGATTTTGGTAATTTTCAAGTGTTTTTTTTTATTTAGAATTTCATATGTGGACAGAATACACAAGAAAGTGGTTAAAAAAATTGCACAGAAACAATACACAAATATGTAAAACATGTATACATTTTTATTAGTATATATATATAGTTTCCCCATGTCATACATAGTTCAAAGTTTCCAAGCTAATTTATTCAGTGTTAAATTAACACCCCCCCCCCCCCTCCCCTGAAAATTTTCAAATACAAAGGGAATAAAAAATAAACATTGAAAAAAATCATCTTAGTTTCAATATTGTGGTTGTCTCCCTTGTCAATAAAAGTACGACGGTCACTTCAGTCTCTTCCGTGAGAACCAGGACTCGTAGGAGACATCGAGATCTAAACTTGAAATTCTTTTGATATTCTACCAGCCATCGCTCCATGCCCGAAAAAGACTACAACACATTGGTACCTTCTTTTTCAATTGTATCTTGGCCAGCACACCGCTCTTCTCCCAAGCTGAGATGACTAGTTTCTCATAATCATATGACGGGAAGAAGCAGACGACTCCTCCAGGGACCACATTGCAAACATTGCTCAGTACTCGACCCAGTTCTTCAATCTGAATGATGATTAAAAAATAAAGAGTCTACAATCAAGTAAAAATTATTATTTTAAAAATAGTTCTAACCCCGCATATAACTATTCCGCCCCCCCCCCCCCCCCCCCAAATAAAAATAAAAAAAGACTACAAACCAACATCAAACAAAACTGACAAAGGGGAAGTACAATATCTAAGTGTTTATCAACCATAGTAATGCTTAACTCCCAATGATTCTATGGGTTTTCCCATTTTGTTGCCTATATCTAGATATTCATCCGAATCAGGGATCCAGTCTGACACTTCTGAGTCACTCAGATCTAAAAGACTATAGAACTCGATGTCTTTCATATCAGTTAAAACAACAACAATTTTGATAGTGAAAAAAAAAAAACAACAAAAAACAAGAACATAAAAATTACAAGTTGGCAGAACGAAGTAGAAGAAAAACACAAGATGGCGGAAGAGTTGGAGTTGGAGTTGGTTTTAACGTCCAACATCAGCACTATATAGGATATATTGTGGATGGGCCCAAGACTGACGTCTGAGAATTGTATGTACTGCCACACACGAGACAGGGCGGGGATACTATGACTCCTGTTTCTGCCGGTCACATTAAACTGACATCGACCCAACCAGTAGGGGCTAAATCGCCAGGCCTCGAACCACGGACCTAAAGCGTCGGAAGCCGATGCTGTATCCGAGGCTTCCACGTCCCCCACAAGATGGCGGAAAGGAATGTAAACAAAGTCGGAGTAAATTTTGATTTGCATGGCCATTTTTCATCTTTTCAGCGATTTTTTGCATATAATTATATATATATATATTTTTTTTTGCAACTAATTTTCCGAATAAAAGCATCAATAGGCAAATTATGTTTTATTTATATGCCACTTGGTGGCTGCAGAAAATGAGGGCGTGGCACCCGATCATCGGTGATCGAAATCCCTATGTTGGAATGATAGAGAATACATGTACACGTATCATGCAGGAATAATTAACTTGTTAACTAAGCTTATAGAACATCTGAGATATTAAAATTACCGGTACATTATGTCAGTTTTTCAATGCAAAGCCCGTGTAGTTAAGATGAATATGAAATTTTTCTACCAATGCATTCTTAGGAAAAAAAAGTAGGCTACAGTCGTTGGAAACACTTTTTCCGAATATTACAATGTACAAGTAAGTTATGACGCCAGGGTAAAAATCTACCATAATAATGTTTTCGAACAGGTGCAATTGAAAAGTCTGGCCTACCAATGTCTGATTTCAATCTTTATCCTCTGATATCAAAGCTAAGTCCTTATCCTGGATTGCCTAACAGTGTCCATAATGAAACGGCCTTTACAAAATCATTGCAAAATTATATTATATAAAAAATAAAGCAACCCCCCCCCCCCCCAACAACAAAGCAAAAAAACAACAACAAACAAACAAAAACCCGTTATGAATGCTCATTCTATCAAACTTCCTTCCCTTTTCAAATACAGTTTACATTTCAAGTTAGGGATTTCATCGTCTTAATACTAAAACTGTCAATTTCTGTAGGCCTGTCTTGATTTATGAAACTAAAGAATTAAAAATTATCTTTAAAAAAAAAAGATAAGATAAGATAAGATAAGATAAGATATAACTTTATTTGTCCTTTAAAGGTACATTTGATGGTCATAACATCACAACGATACCAAAATCTTTGACTCTCTCTCTCTCTCTCTCTCTCTCTCTCTCTCTCTCTCACACAAGCACACACGCACAACATGCCCCATTCAAAGATATTCTTTATACCGGTAGATGTTTTACGCTAGAGGTATGCCTATGGCGGTCGATCATGGAGTTGAGGCATTTTAAGTGGTTCCTGGTACGCTTGCTCTGATTTTTCCCCACGTAAGCCATAACCCCTTCGATCCAAACTTGGACTTTCCCAAACAACCAATAATAAAAGGATCCGGGGTTTTTTCTTCTTCTTTATAGATGTTTTACGCGACAGTTAGAGGTAGGGCTATGGTGGTCGATCATGGAGTTGAGGCATTAAGTAGTTCCTAATACGCTTGCTCTGATTTTTCCCCGAAAGCTAAAACCCCTTCGATTCAAATATGGACTGCCCCAAACAATTAATAAGAGGATTGCGAAGGTCTTTAAAAACAAATATTTTTTTTTCATTATAATTACCATTCTTATGTTTTTATTTATAGATGTTTTACGCAAGAGGTAGGCCAATGGCGGTCAAGACTTTAAGTGATTCCTAGCACGCTCGCGCGCTCTGATTTTTTTCCCGAAAGCCAGAACCCGTTCGATACAAACTTGGACTGTCCCAAACAATCAATAAGAGGATGCGAGGTTATTTTTACATTTTTACCCCCCCCCCCCCCACACCCACCTCTCGGCGTCACCATTCTGCCAGTGTCACACAGAGAGAAAAGAGATGTGCAAAGACTTACAACATCAAATCGCTAACGTGGAAAAAAAGGGAATTTGGCGAAATATTAGCCGAAATCGTGGACGCGCTGCGCCTACCCATGATAAATTATATCAACACCATTTTAGATAATACATGTATGTACTTTATAAACACTCAGCGGTGGTTAAAATTTTGGCTAATTTTATGGCTACTCATAAAAAAATTCGTTGACTCTCTTTATGTGGTTAAGACGATTGTTTAAAAAGAGTTTTATTATTTAATTCTAAAAAGTAATAACAATAATAAAATGATATAATAAAATAATAAAAATACTACTACTACTACTACTACTACTACTACTACTACTACTACTACTAC
>RQTK01000935.1:19346-130026 GCA_003991915.1 Elysia chlorotica
AGAGAAGAAGGAGGGAGAGAGAGAGAGAGAGAGAGAGAGAAGCTCCGCGTCTGTAGGTCAAAACGCTCTACCTCTGAATAAGAAATGTCAAGTTTATCATCTTCAATTTCTAGAAAAAAAAACTACCCCCACTCCTTTTCTCCCCCTTTTGTTCCATTTAAAAAGTATGCCACTCTTGTAAAACCGTAACAACCAGGCTAAAATTTGTTAAAAAAAAAAAAAAAAAAAAAAAGCAAAAAAAAAAAAGCACAATTATACAACATGAACTTGTCAGCGCTCTACCTGATACTGCATACAAAACATCCTCGTATCACTAGACCTTGACAAGGCTGTTAAAACTCATTTGCCTAGATCTAGATTAGCAGGAGATTATTAGAAGTTAAAACGACAAATCTGCCACCCGTCTGTGAGACAGTGGAGTGTCCAGGCCTCTCGGTCATAAGGTGACTTAAGGAGTATGACTGGCTGGTCGCCTGCTAATGTCAGAACGTCTGGCTCCCCACAGGGCGCTGACGCAACAGGAGGTTAAAAGGGGTCACTCGAGGCCAAACTTTCTATCGAAATAACCCAGTGACCCCCCTTGGCAAGATGGCCTCGACGCTTCCAACGTTACTAGGTCAACGAACTGACAACGGGGCCTATGCCGGTCTTTGCTCTCGCGACCGCTGCGTACATTCTGCTTTCTATGTCGGTTGCACCTTCTAAGAACGGTTCAAAATACATGTAATTGTAAATAGCCCTGGTTCGGGGAAAAAATGTATGAAGTACTCTGAACTCCGAAGAAGTGAAAAACAAAAGGACTTCCGACACAACAGCCTTCAGAACGTCACATTGCAGTCTGCACCCCCCCCCCCCTTTACATGTATTACTCCTCTCTCTCTCTCTCTCTCTCTCTCTCACCCACTCACGTGTTATAAAAAAAGGCAGCGACTTAATGTTTCAATCGTTCTTGTATTCAAAATAAAAATTAATAAAGTGGCTAAAGTGCGAAACTTGTCCGAATGATCCGATCAAGAGTAAACAATACGTTAGCTTCCCGTTCGTTAGAAAACGATGCGAGAAAAGGAAGGACATATTTATACTTAGATACATGTAACTGAAATAAAATGCAACTAATGAAAAAAAATACAACACAAAACATCTATATTAAAAATATTGCGAGTTCTTACTGCCAAATAGCGCCTGTTTATTATGACAGAAAAAGCCTGATGATTTGTGAAAAAAAACAAAAATGTACTAAGGGTGTTTTTTTACTAAGAATGTCGCGTGCGTCTGCCTAGTTGCCTAGCTCTGAGTTCAGGTAGTTACGTTGTCTATAAGCTCAGACTGTGGGGTTGAACAGACAACAGGCACGTGGAAGTCATGAAGAAAACAACATTGGCTTGATCTTCATAGTTTTCAAAATGGACTCGTCCCGACCCCCGACACAGTAGGGCATTCACAGAAATGAGTTCAGAGACTGGGTCACAACGGCCACGAATTCTGCAAGGTCAGTCTGCTTTTAGTATAGAACCCACAATGAAAATGGACGCTCCCAAACAAGAAGGCGAAATAAAATGCGGTGGGGTTGTGCGGCGGACGAGAAAAAGAGAACGGGGGCACTGAAAGAAGGCCTAGAAAGAGAGAGAGAGAGAGAGAGAGAGAGAGAGAGAGAGAGAGAGAGAGAGAGAGGAGAGAGAGAGAGAGAGAGAGAGAGAGAGAGAGATCGATCGATATCTAGACGATTCCAATTTCAGACTGAGACTGGATCATACGGATCATACCATTATGAAATCTAGGGGTGTCTAGTTATGGCATTGTAAAAGGTCAAGCGGACCAGCTGCCAACCGTGTCTCGTGTCTCGGGACGAACGCTGCATGTACTTAGCAGTGCATAATGGGATCGTCCCTCGTCCGAGGCTATTCTAATCCCGGTTTCTTCGGGGTCGTCGCGAGGAGTTCTTTTGACTCACATAAATAATTAAGACAGATGATGGGTCTTTGCCCTCTGAAATTGTGAGCTGCACGAATTATAATATCCTACTAATACAATGTAAACAATGTATCTCAGGTATGGAAGATATGGGAGCGCACATCTACTAACTTCTAGCACTCAATAACCTTTTATAGTCTAAAGCCGCAGAAATAGTAAATTAGGAATAAAAACTAAGCAAGAAATGAAAAACACAATAAAACATTGGTGAAGTACATGTAAAAGTACCGCTTATTAAAGTTGGGGTAAAACTTGACATAGTCTTTTTTTTTCTTCTCAAAAAGAAAATTTATCAGTGTCAGCTAGTTGTAGTGACATCTCAAAAACCCCAACGGAATTGTCAACAAAAGTTCTTGAAGTTTCAACCAGAACTTCAGGAGTGAAACAGAACGTTATGGTCTGGATGCTAAGCCGCGCCTTGGTGAAAGTTGGCAGATTAAATATTGAAAAGTGTTGGGATAGCACAATAATGCGGTTTTACTGAAGCAAAATTTCTCAAAGTGCCCAGAACTGTTGAAGGAGCTGTGTTAACGTTTTTAAATACTGTCCTAAAACATCTTGACACACCCAGCGTTTTTGCTAGAAGTTTATTTGTTGATTTTTTGTCTGCTTTTAATACTTTCCAGTCCCATCTTATGATCAAGAAAATGTATGACTTGCATGTTGCTGTCAGTGTTATCGCCTGGATTTTTTTATTTTCTTACAATGAGACCACAATATGTTAATATAAATGGTGTTATATCCAAAACTATCATCACAAACACAGGTGCACCGCATGGCTGTGTGCTTTCACCAAATTTACCATACAAATGGCACAAACACACAATTAAATTTGCGGTCGACTCTTGCCAAATCGGAACAATAAAAAAAACAACGAAGATTTTAACTTTGAAGAGATTAACAAGTTTGTGTCATGGTGCGAGATTAACTTCTTAAATTTGAACATTAGTAAAAGAAAAGAGATGATTTTTTTTTACTTTAGACGAAACGAGGCAAGCTTTAACCCCTTTCAAAGACATGTACGTTTTACAAGTCATGAATAAAGCTGCATGTACATGTAAAATAACATCAGACATAAACCATCCTCTTCATAATGAATATGAAACATCACAAAGAATAAGATTGCTGCAAAACTGCTATACGTAGAGGGGGCGAACGTGGGTCTCCGAGTCGGGAAAACCGCAGTTCGGGTCCCATGGTCGACACAAATAAGAATTATGTATGTTTAGCAGTGTATAATATCAACAGTTTTACACGTGAATGTAAAACGTTTATTTTATTATCAATTAATATTATTATTATTATTATTATTATTATTATTATTATTATTATTATTATTATCATTATTATTTTATGTCGTTTTGATTGCCTCGATTTCATCAAAGAAATTGAGGAGCTGAGAGCGCAGTTTATGAATGAGTAGAGAGAAAATGATTGTGGGGGTGTGAAACTCGAAGAAGAGTCGGCGGCGAGTCAGTTCGAAAATGTGAATGTAAACAAAAGCATTGGTCTTGACAAGGTTAAAGGGAAAATTCTTAATTTGTATTCAGCAGTTGTCAGCGATATTTACATATATTTTTAATATGTCATTGCAAACACACACAATACCAACAGTGTGGAAAACATCAGAAATCATACCTGTCCCTAAAAAGCCACGTGTCACACAACTGAACGATCTAAGACCTGTTGCTCTTACATCAATTGTTTTTAAATGTTTTGAACTTTTTTTATTGAGATATATCTTAACAGCTACAATGAACATCTTGATATTTTCAGTTTGCCTATAAAAAAGGAGAAATGTTGAAGTTAACGTTTTAAAATATTGTCCTAAAACATCTTGAGACACCCAGAGCTTTTGCTAGAAGTTTATTTGTTGATTTTTTGGCTGCTTTTAATACTACCCAGCCCCACCCTATCATCAAGAAAATGTATGACTTGCATGTTGGTGTCAGTGTTATCGTCTGGATTTTTTTTATTTTCTTACAATGAGACCACAATATGTTAATATAAATGGTGTTATATCCAAAACTATCATCACAAACACAGGTGCACCGCAGGGCTGTGTGCTTTCACCAATTTTATACACTGCCTACACCAATGACTACCAGACAAAAGGCACAAACACATAATTAATTAAATTTGCAGACGGCTTTTGCCTAATCGGAACAATAACAAACAACGAAGACTTTTACTTTGAAGAGATTAACAAGTTTGTGTCATGGTGCGAGATTAACTTCTTAAATTTGAACATTAATAAAACAAAAGAGATGATTTTTTTATTTTAGACGAAACGAGGCACCTGCTTTAACACCGCTAAAAATAAAGGACGTACAAGTTGAAGTTGTTGACACATACAAATATCTTGGCCTCACCATTGATTGTAAATGTTCCTTTAACACACATACATGTATTGAAATACACATTTAAAAAGCTAATCAACGAATGTACTTTTTAAGGAAATTAAAATTTGTCAATGTCGACTACAATATTATGAACATCTTTTATGTCTCCTGTATTCAAATTTTAAAATCTTTTGGAATTACATGTTTTAGAGGAAACCTATTAAAACCCACTCTCAAAGAGTAGACAAATAAGAAACAAAGCTTCCCAAATTATTGGCTTTGAACTAGCCCATTTCAAAGACATGTACGTTTTACAAGTCATGCATAAAGCTGCATGTACATGTAAAATAACATCAGACATAAACAGTCCTCTTCATAGTGAATATGAAACATCACAAAGAATAAGATTGCTGCAAAATTGCTATACTTAGAGGGGGCGAACGTGGGTCTCCGAGTCGGGAAAACCGCAGTTCGGGTCCCATGGTCGGCAGATTTGTCCAATTTCGTTCCATGTATCCCCGCTCTGATTGTTTGTGGCGGCACAAAAAATTGTCTGTCTTGGGACTCCTCCACAGTATAGTCTAATGAGTGCTGACGCTGGGCGTTGGACCAACTCAACTCAACGCCATACCTAGAGTACTTGTGTATGTATGCAATGACATGAGTGTTCTTGTATATGCGTGAGGAGTTATGTGTTTTCAAATAAGAATTATGTATGTTTAGCAGTGTATAATATCAACAGTTTTACACGTGAATGTAAAACGTTTATTTTATTATCAATTATTATTATTATTATTATTATTATTATTATTATTATTATCATTATTATTTTTTATCTCACACATGTACAAATGGTGTTGTGATATTGAATCAAATGTATTATTGTACGACCAAGAAAAATTTCCCTATGGGACATTCCAAAAATTGTCCTTTAAAAAGTTTTTTTTCCATGAACGGGCGTACCAAATGCTGCCACGCACAATTTTTATTAGTCAGACACACAAGACTCTAGATCTACATTATGTCTACATATCGATTTTTTTTCACCGACCCCCCCCCCCCCCCCCCCCCCCCCCCTCACACACACACTTTCAATGACTATTATTTGTTAATCAAGTAACGTTTTTTTTGTGAGGTAAATTAGTTAAGTTTCTGAAACTACAGTTTTATAACACTCCTGATTCATTTTTCCATAACAACATGTAACCTCTTTTTCTTGTGGTAAATTATTATGACTATCGCATAAAATTGTGCGTAAATTATAGGTATTAAAAAAAAATTGAAAAGATTTCTGATTCGCATGAAGTCAAACAACAACTAGAATATTACACATTAACACATAACACAAAGTAGAAGGACATTGACAGAAACATTTTTTTTTTCCTCAAAGCAAAGTATATTTAGGAAATAGATCTATAATTCATTTTCTACTATACATACGATATACACACGATGTTTTTTTTTAAACAGTATTGTGAAGAAAACCTAGTATTTAACGATCATTGCAGTTACATCGGTCAACTTCCGCTTTAGGACACTCTAGTGATTAAAAGGTGCTGCCACATGTGGGATCAAGGGCCGTAATAATACTAATATGCGACTGTTTTCCTCATCGTGTAGACAACGTACTGGTTTACCCATACGCAAATTCGCCCGCGCGCACTATCTCTGGCCTTACTTCACATTTTTACGTTTACCGTTGAGCTAAAGGTGTATCTTCGGGGAACGGCGGGAAGAGAGTGTGAGGTGACCAATAACCAACAACAACAGACTCCACACGTTAATGAGGGCGACAACTGTGTAAAAGCACATAGAGAGAGGAGGCATTCGTGTGCATAGACCAGATAGGCTGAGACAGACAGGAAGCGATTGACAGTCGGAATAAGACACCCACTCCCAGCATTTAAACATAAGCCTCGGTTTAACTTGATTAATTATTAATTTATTTTAATCTAGAGGAATCTTAATTGATGAGAGCACAGCTATGTGAGTGGTGTTAGCTATGTCGAGCCTTAGACATTGTATTTTCACATGCTTAACCTTTACGGTCAATTTATTAAAGTTAGTGAAGAGTGTGTAAAAATTCACCGGAGAGTTAGATAACATTTATTGTAAACTATTAATTTACTTAAAGACTATTACATGTTTCTAGCCGAAATTATCATCCTGTCTCACAAGTCAGTTTCTTACTCTACCGGAAGTCAGACAGCAGACATTAGCGGGTCTCGCATAACTATGAAGCAGTCTTCCATAACTCCAAAATGTAAATCTAGAGGTGGGATCATGAGAAAAGTATACAAAAGTACACTGGACTGTATGAAATTATATTTCATTTACAAAAGTGATTCATCAAAATTGGTAAAGTAAAATATAAAGGGAATAAAGAATTTGTGTTTTCTTTTAATGAAGTATACACATATCTAATTTCCCTTTAAAAAACAAAACAAAACAAAAACAACAACAACAAACAAACAAACTGGGCACATAATAAAATATAAGCTATATCATTAAGCCCCGCAACATAAACAAAAAAAATTATAGCTGCTGAGCAAGATCATTCAAACATAACTATCCATTGCCCAAACATTATAAGATCCATAGTGCATGTACATAGACATATTTTCATTAAAGAATACAAACACGTATTTCTATCTCAGAAAGGGCTATGCTGAAACTTATTTCTAGTAGAGTTAGTGATACAAGGACATAATCTAGATACAGAAAAACGTAACCTAGCAAATGAAGCTAGCCATAGATGGACCTAGTAGAAGAAAACAAAACTCGCACATTATTTCAATATCGGTGCTTGACGGTGTATTTTTTAACCTTTTTTTCTTCTCTTTTTCTAGTGAACTAGTTGAAGGCCCGCGAATTCGCGGGATTAAAAGTTTAAACCAATTCCCATGTTGGCATTGATGTTATGTTAGCAAAAAATGGTTGATGTGCTGTATTGTCATTGTTTGGGGCTGTAGAAGCTGTCTGACTGATGTCAGGTGGAGGCGTTAGTAGTGATGTAGATCTAGATCTAATCCGTGTGGCTCTATCTTATTTTCGTGGTGGTGTAGCATATCTAAAACTGTGTCTACGTTGTGGAAATCTAGAGCTACGACTGTTTTCACTTTGTCGTATATCACTTTGTCGTAAATATAGATCTAAAATTAAAAAAGTATCAATAGGAATAGATAAAGATGGTTGATCAAGTAATGTTAGTAATTGTGTGATTGAGGGAAAATTTAATATAGATTAAGTGTAGCAAAAAAGTATGTGGATCGTCTTAAACGACATCTCTTTTTCTCAGCTGCCATCGTAATAGATGTAATATAGATTTAGACCTTCGACAATCAAATTTCGCTCATGATACAGTTAAGTCATGCTTCTTTGTCACAGAATAAGAATTTATTTTTAGATTATTCCTGGGTCAGTTGTATTTGTTTTTAAGTGACAGGGTGAGTCCGCGGTGATACAAATTTTGCCGCTCTCAAGCGCCAAAGTACCGTTCTCCCCAAAAAGGAAGAGGAAAACGATTGAACTAATAATACAGATTGGCCTTTGCGGGAGGGTACATTGAATTTTATATAATATCAAAGGTCTAATAAAACATTGCTTTTTAAAAAATGGTGGTCATGTCCCTAATCTGATGTATAGTGGTTCATAAAAAATATGTTTTGTAATTTTCAAGTGATTGAGTAGGCTTAAGTCTGTAGAGATGGGCAAAATTCGAGGCGGGAAGTCCACAATGAACACTACATTTTTTTATATATAGATAAATATAGCCGGACATCTTATTGTTTCTCAGATATTAATTTACACATTTTTGTCGAATTTATTCTCCTGTTTAGCAGCTTTGTGCAGACTCTACTTTATGCATGATAGAGCTTTCTCAAATAAAATGTCTTAAATTACCGGCTGCTGGTATATTTTTGTATTGGAAAATATAAATTAAAGATTAATTTTTATCCACATGGAGCTATTATTATGCCTTGCATCGTTTGTTCATGTACTTTAGCAATACGAGTGGTTGAAGCGGTATTTAACCTGCCTTCAGACAAAGGAAATATAAAGCGCTGTTGGTAAATATTAAATAAGTAGGCGGAGTGGGACGCGTCAGACAGCTCTGGTGGGCGAATCGAGCTTAAGCCATGAAATCTAAAAATAGCTGTAGCTTAAGCTATGAAACATCGCACACAGATACCTTGCGAAAAGAGAAGTGCGCTTTCAGGTGCATTAGCCCGTCTTCATTATTTAGGTCTATGGTGTGAAATAGAGGAAGAACGAGAAAGAGCGAGAGACAAATGATACCACTGTGGGAGAGATAAAGAGAGGCTATACGTGTGTGATAGGCAAATAGAAAGATAGGCAGTAGAATGTGAGAGGAGAGAGAGAGAGAGAGAGAGAGAGAGAGAGATAGAGACAGACACAACTGATCAGAGAGAAAGAAAGGGAGAGAGAGAGAGAGAGAGAGAGAGAGAGAGAGAGAGAGAGAGAGAGAGAGAGAGAGAGAGAGAGAGAGAGAGAGAGAGAGAGAGAGAGAGAGAGAGAGAGAGAGAGAGAGAGAGAGAGAGAGAGAGAGAGAGAGAGAGAGAGAGAGCAGAGCGCGCGCGCGAGAGAGACTTGCGTCATGTTATCTTGGATATTTTTGAGACGGTGTTTAGCGTGTGTCCCAGACTGGGCCTGTTATTGTGTCTGAAATCTAGAACAAATATCCGCAATGTGTCCGGAAAAGGGGGCATGCGTCCACAATCTGGATGCACACCAGGGAAAGGGAGGGGGGAATATTCAGGGCAACCTGACACCGGATATGTCGGAGAGAAAAACAATTAGGTTTTTAACGAGTGTGAGATGCTCCATTAGCCTAAGTTTTGCAAGCAAGGCCCAGAAGCAAGAACACGACTCTCCACGACGTTGGACTTACAACCCAAGGAGTGAACATACAGAAAAAAAAAGATTTATTATCTATATATTTTATAGCGCCGATCCAAAAACCAAAACAAAACCATAGACATAGTTATATAAATCTATGAACAAAACCCACAAACAAACGAAAACATCTAAACGGCGTTATGCAGAACATGGTTTATGTTTCTTGGTTGCCAATGCCAGGTCCTGATTTACAGGCACGCGCACACACTCTCTTCTCTTATCAAGAGCGCTCGCTCAGTCGGTAGAGCGTTGTATAATAGGTTGCAGAGATTCAGGTTTCAACTCTCTCCCACCCTCTCTCGTTCTCCTCTCGACCCGCCCCCTCATTTCTCCAGGCTAGATGTGTCTGTAACATAGATATAAATAACTAAGTTATAAGGTCTTTGGTCTGTAAACACTAAAACAGGAACAGAACGTGCGTCCATCTCCTCTCTCTCTCTCTCTCTCTCTCTCTCTCTGTCGTGGTCTAGGTGTGTCTGAAAAAAAGGGACGAAACGTGCGTCCATATATATCTCTCGTTGCCCGCTTCCCTCCCCTTTCGACTCCCTTATCTCTTTAGGCTAGGAGTGTCCAAATACAGGAATAAAACGTGCGCCCCCGCCCGCCACAGCCCCCCCCCCCCCCCCCCCCCATAACCCGGTAAAAAAAAAAGAAAGGAAAGCGGCGTTCAAAATCAACCCGTACCAGTATACCACTCTAGCTCTGAGCGAGGGGAGTACATATCTAGCTCCCTAGTTCAGAGATCGATGTGCGAAGAGTTTTATGTAGGCTACTGTTGGATATCTACATACATGTATATAATTATAACACTGCATAGACAGAATGCGCATACTAGGAGTGTCTCAGCCGGTAACCCCGCACGGTGCTTTTCTTTCTTCTTTAATAAACATTTTGTCTTTCCCTCACCTCTCCGTACTTCTATCTTTATCTCTCTTAGCCCCCCCCCCCCCAAAAAAAAAAAAAAAAAAAAAAAAAAAAATTATTACACACACTTACTGTCTATCTAGCTCTCCCTTTGCTTCCCTTGTGTGCCTGCCTGTCTGTACGTTTCACTAGTTAAAGTAGGACCTACTCTGAAAGTTCTTACAAACAAACATGCACACACATAAAATAAAAACAGATTAACACAGGTCGAAAGCTTAAAAAAAACACACAACATTCCAAGAGCTCTCAATGTCAGGTCAAATCGTGGAGCCATTGCTTTTTGTAAACATTGAACCCATCCCTCGAGTCGGTAAAGGCTGGTTGTGTCAGAAAACTAGAGCAAAGCTTGCAGGCAGCGTCCGGAAAGGAAGGCGCGGTCCAAAATCGAGGTCTGGATTATTAAGAGCTTGGGAGCGCGTCAGGCCAGTGAGGCCACAGTACACGAAACGGGGCTGAACTAGACTTGGATGTGCCCAGGAAGTGGAGCGAGCGATGATTGAATCTCTCTATTAGCCAGGCCGTTCCCGTTTCCCGACGCCCATGACTACTCGACCGCTGTAGAGACTAGACATCTTGCGAGTACAGCGTCTAATGAAAAACGGAAACGACAGGCGTCTAAGCATTATATAGGCTATATTGTGGACGGGCCCCAAGACTTAAGTCTGACAATTTATGTGCTGCCACACACACGACGGGGCGGGGATACCACGATTCCTGTCTGAGCCGATCACACTAGACTGACACTGATCCAACCAATAGATACAATCGCCAGGGCTCGAAACCACGAACTTGTTGCGTTGGAAGCCGGTGTTCTAACCCAGCCCCCCCCCCCCCCCCCCCCCCCCCCTAGATTTAAGGGGCCAATCAACGAACGATCAGAAAACCGGTGCCACAGGTAGTCGTCATGTGAATCGAAAAGCTTGTAAGATAGAGTTTACTTTTAATATCGTTCAGCTCTTGATCCTTCACTGCCAAGAAGGGGACCTGGGTTTCGAATCCCAGCCGATGACCCACAAGTTTTTGATGTAACAAAAATAAAATAATATAAAATTAAATTAAAAGATCGGCGTCAACTTCTCGGCTGTGTACATCAATAAAACATGGTCTATAGGGGCTAAGGGGTGCGAGGAATAACTAAACCTCTCATAAATTTCTCGTTATTATAAGTGTAAAGATAAGGAGTGCAAGTACGTTTTCATTTGTCATAAGAGTGGCAGCTTTGAAGCTGTCACGTTTTCCCCTCGGCTAAAACAATAGGCGGGAAAAAATCGATGTTGCCTAATTCCATGATCTATACCGCCCACAGGGCGAGTAATTCAGTCGGTAGAGCGTGCTGTCTCTAATCAGGATGGCAGCGTTCGAATTCCGATCAAGCTGCTAATTCCCTTAACTGCGTAGATCAGCATCTATTCACTACATGTACAGGAATAATGTGACCATCTATCACAAGCAATGCTCTGCCTTTGCGTCGATAAAATGCTGTCCATTTTTTAAAACAGTAGTAGCTTATTACTCTAAGTCGGAGAATTGGGGTAAACATTTACTTTCATCAAACCCGCACCCATCATGTGTCCGATTAGGCGAAAACAGGAAAAAACGTATGTTCGTCCCCCCCCCCCCCCCCCCTCTCTCTCTCTCTCTCTCTCTCTCTTTCTCTCTCTCTATGTCTCTCTTTGTCGTAGTCTAGGTGTGTCCAAAGACTGGGACAAAACGTGCAGCCAGGGACAAAACATTCACTATGAGGAAAGAAAAAGTCATGTAATTTAACTCACAAAGTGAAGTAGGTGACTGAATTGTTAAAAATTAATTTATTAAAATCGAGTGCGAACTTTAGAATGGAGTCCTTGGACCTTAAAAAGTGCATTAAGATTAAAGGATGCTGATCCACGCCCTACATTATTTTACCGCCACCAGCGAAGTTCAGGTTGAAGCGTTCTTGCATTGGGTGCACTTTTTTCTCTTAACCCTCACATTACTGGGAGATTTTCAAAATTGATTAGTTGATAATGATTATTAAAACATGCATTAAACTGTTATTGGTCGCAAGTGAAGTTAAAAAAAATCCAACAAAGCGTGCAATCATTCTACTAAATAGTTGCGAAATGGTTTTATCAAACCAACAAAAACATAAACCAACACTAACAAACAATTTTTCACAGGGTTATCCAGTCATTCACTGAAGATTCTACAAAAACCTGCGATGCATTAGTTAAGTACCATTGGTTTACGTGGGCAAATAAGTTATGCTAACATCCTCAATTTTCCCCATTTGAGAATATGGAGCCAAAAACATGAGAAGAAAACTCTTAGCCATCAGACATTTAAATGCACCAATAAGACGGAAGTGTAAACATGCGGATTTTCGGACAGAAACGAACTTGCTATACGCAATTAATAACTGGTTACATTTTTTTCAGCGCAAACATTCCACTCGCACCCGCCACCGTTTCATTAGAATGCTTGGTTGACTGTAAAATCATGGAATAAAATTAAACCTGTTCACTGGTCTGCAAATACAACAATAGCATATGGGTAATATTATTTAGTCTTAAAATTGTTTAAACAAAAGATTGGAAATAGTAAACAAACGCAAAAAGTATAAAGTAATTACAATGATGCCTTGCATGGTGTACCTCTTCTTGAAAACATTTATTTACTAAAGGTGAATACATGTATCCTGAAAAAAATTATTTTGAGTTTTACCACACATCCAAATTTTATTTAATTTTGTCCTTCCCTCAATCCTCACGAATGGCGTGGGTTTCCAGCTAGTCTTTTATAATTGTCTTTTAAAATATATGATAAAGACTTTAGTGGGTGGTTGGGGGGGGGGCAGAAGATTCTTTTAACAAATGTGCGATGCATTAGTTAAGTCATAGATTTTCGTGGGCATAATCTTAAAGGATTGCAAAACTCCAATTTTTTCATTCGAGCATATTGAGCCGTAAATTGAGAAGAAAACTCTTAGCCATCCGACATTCAGATGCACCAATAAGACGGAAGTCTAAAAATGCGAATTTTCTTGCAGAAACAAATCTGACATATGCAATATAATTATATTGAATTTTCTAAGCTCGCAAATTTTAATGGTCATCCTTTCATTAGAATGCATTGTTAATAGTAAATTCAGAGGATAAAATTAAGCCTACTTTAGGAAACTCAGTTATCTGTAAATTCAACTAAGAGCTTTTAATATTCAACTTCAATTCAATTTATTGGCGATCCGTCTTTGTGTAAAAATTGCTCAAGAACATTGAATTCATAAACAAGGCCTAGATCTAGGACGTTGACTGTGGTTTTTAACCTTGCTCAGCCAAGGTCGCATGGAACGTTACAGCCTTTTTTTCTGAGGTAGATAATTATTTTGTGCAAATTCAAGAGATTAGAGAGAGAGAGTAGGATGGGGAGAAAAGGAGAGAGAGAGAGAGAGAGAGAGAGAGAGAGAGAGAGAGAGAGAGAGAGAGAGAGCTAGCGCTCTCTCTCTCTCTCTTGTTATGCTGTGTATAATAATTGTATGCCATACAATTGCTATCGTAGGCTAGGACTTACTGTTCAGTCCATTTTTAGAGCTTAATAATCATAACAGATTACAACATGCTGGGATTCCTAACTGGGCGAACATTTTTTGATTTATGTGGAGGCAATTTTAGCTCAGCTGGGAAGTGTGGGTGGACAGCAAGATGTACAATATATTGATCAACTTAAACAGGACACACGGATACCGCGGGGAAAATCTTGCTTGTGAAATGAAGGACAGCGAGATTGGAAAAGATAGTCACACATAGCAAATGTTTGATTGCCGTCGCGAAATAGATTCAGATAGATAGACAGCTAGTTAGATGGCGCAGTTGGTAGGAAGCTGGTCTGAGAAGACAAGTGTTTGGGACATGACAAGTACATTGTACTAAATGGGTGGCACAAAGTTCAGGGGGTAGCGCACTCCACTGCCTTTTAGCTTTGGATACAATAAGAACCTTAGGTATATGCCACATACTTCAGAAGTGGGAGCACATATGAAGTTGTTAGTGGTCTAGATTGACTAGCAGGAGAAAGGAGGCGCTATTTTCAGAGAGCACCCCCCCACCCCTCTTTTTGTCCCCAGCCCCGTCTCAGTATACTATAGGGCAGGACATGACAAGTACATTGTACTAAATGGGTGGCACAAAGTTCAGGGGGTAGCGCACTCCACTGCCTTTTAGCTTTGGATACAATAAGAACCTTAGGTATATGCCACATACTTCAGAAGTGGGAGCACATATGTAGCTAAGTTGTTAGTGGTCTAGATTGACTAGCAGGAGAAAGGAGGCTCTATTTTCATTTTCAGAGAGCACCCCCCCCCCCTTTTTTTTGTCCCCAGCCCCGTCTCAGTATACTATAGGGCGTTTTTTTTTGTTTGTTTTGTTTTTCAGACACTTCAGCCCAAAGGGGAACCAGATTTTTCAGATGGTAGAGCACCGGATTGGCAACTCCAGCAAGGGTTCAATTCCTGGCTGGAGGAACATCTGATGATCAATTCGATCATCCCCATTTAATTGATGCTGACATAAACTTAATAGACATCAAAGCTACTGCATAACTCAATGTAAATTCTTGTTAAATTTTATGCTTTGATTCATACAGTCACTTTTCAGGTTCAAGTATAAAAATGATAAACACAAAGATAGTACAGCTATGAGATACAAGACTTAAAAAAAAAAAAATGGATGATTGGATTTTAGAATATATACATGTATTAGCTATTTAAATTAAAAAGAAAAAAAAATAGGAAGTTAGTAATTTTTTCATTCTTTTAGTGGAATTATTACATACGTAAATCTGCAAACATGTTTGTACAACCCACAAATGCAAAAGAAAACAGTATTTTAACTCTAAAGAATACCATATTGTGAACATTTATGGGGAGATACATAAGAGACAAGACACAGAAAAAGACAAAATTCTTTACCTTTTAAACTGGGGATATTTAAAGGGCATTTTTTTCTCATCAAAGATGAAGAGTATTTATTATGTTTTATTTGGTCATATCTTTTCTTTTTTTTTTTTAAATATGGTTTGAATCAACACATTTTAAGATATGTTTTTAAAAGGTATATAAAGGTGACCAACATTCACAATAATATTTGTTCACAAAACTTGACTTTAACAATAAAGTTAAAAAAAAAAAAAGCTTATTTAAAATTACCTCATTCTAGACTTCGGGAATAAAATCTATTTACCATAACAATAAGTGTATGGTAAATATGTACTCACCACCAGTGGCTTTTCTCTGCTTTGGAAGGTGAAATCTAACGTGGTTCCAGTGGGACCTTGAGCTACAGCCACAGGCAACAGCTGACGTCCTGGTATCACGTGACCTGATCACATGGACAAACAATGCAGCAATTCATCAACAAAGAGCTGATTCTCACTATATGTTGTTGACAAAAATAAGATTTTCTTTAATATGTTCTTTAAGGACGCACACGCTGTTCAATGTAAATGCAGAAAAAACCCAGTTCGCATCTTTATTTCTTCTCGACTTATCTAAAGCACATAACATGGCATGAATTCATTTTTCCTATTGTAAATGGTTGAGCACTTTGTAAAATCTTGTAAGCCCTTTGCAAACTAAATTATCGTCATTGCGCTAGCAGAATGGCACATCTCATTTTAGTAAGTTTTGAGAAAAAAAACATTTATTCCTGTCTTAATAGTACAGTAGCTACTATCTCTTGTTGACTTAAAAGCAAATCAAGACATTTTAATTTTAACTTCACTTTAAGATGGATACTGATCGAACAAACAGATAGATAAGCTAATGTTCAAATGGCACATCTCTGACATATGCTATCCAGTTAGACCAATGACGATGTGTTTAGTCAGTAGCACTGCTTACCGCAAGAAAACTCTAAAATCCTGGATGGAGGAACTCCAGCAGCGTGAAAGAGCTGATCTTTGAATTCTGCTACCTATATTTAAAAAGAAAATACCAACAAAAAAAAAAGTTTACCTAAAACATTTACAAAATAATCTATTTGTCAATTCTCAAATATAATCCATCTGCTTATTTTATTTGAATGAACAATTATAATAATTTGGAGGAATTAAATATTTAAATAAGTTTGCCCATTAGCTTTAATTTGTTGATGTAACTTTCAGTATCAGCAACCATATCATGGACAGAGTCAAAGACTAACAACTGAGAGGGGGTACTTGGACTATTTTTCTCAGCAGATCACAAGATTATACTGACATTGGCCCAATGTGCAGGATACAAAATCTAACATATAAATTACCTAAATCTGGCAATAGGACTAAGGGCCACTGGTTTGAAGCCCAGAGCTCTACCCACCCTACCCCCAATTTTCCATCAAACACCTTTTAACTGTTCACATCACCTCGCACACCTGTGCGCATTGGTAAGCTCTTATGTTAGCACCACTTCGTTTTGATCTGCACACCTTCTATTGTGAAATAATAAAAAAATCAAAGCTTTTACCGTATTAAAAATTTTGAAAATTCCCCACACACAAGAAATAGGCCTTAAAATATGCCATGTGAAAAAGTTAAACCAAAAACCACCAAACAGGCAAGTCTTACTGGTTGCATGGTACCTCCTGCCACTATGACAGACCTGGCCTCTTGTAGGATACTGACAAAGTGCACTGCTGGGTTCAACATCAAGAACTTTAAACTGGATTGGCCAACTTTTGCTGAGAAGTAAGAGTCAGTAAAATGTGAGTCAAATTACAAATTATCTTTTCATTTTGACTATATTATTAATGAAATTCATTTACCTTAATGTTTATTGTAACTGAAAAAGAATGTTTTCTGTTGTCAAACATTTCAGCTTCCAATACAAAAAACAGTTGTGTTTTCTCTTTAAATGACCAAAAATATGAAAACACACCTCTCTAGATTGAATGTCGAATATTTAGTTAGTTTAAAGGAAAGACCCGTAATATTATTTAGAAAAGCCTTCAGTTTTTTTTGCTGTCTTTTTGTTTTAAATGGATTTCTGACTTCAACAATAAAAATTTGTTTTCCTAAGGCATCACAATGAATATCAATGAGATCTCACCAAAGCAAGCCATGATTTTATATAGGAGCTCACTTTATATTTTAATCTATAAAAAAATGGAACGTTTTTCAATTATGAATTAAAAATTTTCAGTTAATGATTTGTAGAAACAAATTACAAAAATGGTTTCAATAATCTGTTTCTTTTACAAGTTGAGGCCTACAAAATATGCTCAACTGTACCTCAATAAAAAAAGCTTCAATGACTCTTTTGGTCCTGAAAATCAGTCATGGAAATTGAATATAAAGCTCACTGATTGTATGGGTATATACAAGTTGAGCAATAAGATTCATTCAAATCAATTTCCAGGATATTTTTGTAAAACTATCATGAACTGACATAATAGGCAAGCCACTTAAAAAATGTAAAATGCTGCAATAGAACTCCAGTACAATAAACTTAGACTCAAAATAGAAATTCTTTAAAAGTACAAATTATTAAAACAAATATAGACTTACTTTGTTTACTGATAACAATTCTTCCATTCTGGTCTGCATTTGTCAGAGTATCCAGAAAACTCTCAATCTGCATCAAGGGTGAGCTCATGGTTGATTGAGAATTTGACTGACTCACATCGGGTATTGCCTCTGTGAAAAAAAAAAGTATTACATCATTTAGAAATCATTTGCAACTTTGACAGATACATTTTGTTTTTCCTTTCTATTTCAAAATCAAACCATGCACAAAAGATTTTGATACCAACATTACTTTGAGATTAGCAAGCTTTGAGGCAACGGGACATTTTTTGTTCTAAAACAACAAATTTGAAATGAGTAAGACAATTGCAAGAAAAAAACAACCAAAAACGACAAAAGAAATTTTGCAAAACCTTGTTTTTTTATTCTTTAAAAAGGACTTACCAAGATTTAGAGTTTTCTCTTTGGGAGAGCTGATTTCATGCAAGAACTTAGTGAGACCAGACACTGAAGGGCCTTCAGTTCTGGGCACCACCTTAACCTCAGTTTCAGGGTACTTTTCCACAAACCCATGGAGCTATTTTAAAGGAAAATGAAAAAATGTTTTAAGTTAAAATTGTTAAAGTTATATTCTTCAAAATTAAATTTCCTTTGATTTATGACCAAAACACAATCTATGTTTGATTTAAGGAAAATTGGAATAAATGAAAAAAAAAAGATGAACATAATCAATTAAAACTTATTCAAAACAAATATGACATATCAACTGCACTTGTATGTTGCACTTGTTGAAAAGATTTATTCCTATATAAATTTCATAGTCCACTTGAAATCACAAATGTTAAAGTTTCTTGTAAACTTTACTTCATAAAATTGCTAAAAACAAAATTATTTTTGGGGCTTATCAAGGAGTATGGAAAATGACATAAATAGGTGATGCAAAATGACATGTTAATTAACTTAAAATAAATTCCAGGATACTACTGGACTGAGGAGAGCATTGAAGGCATCAAAACATTGTTCAAGAACAAAAACCTATGAAGCTGAACAGAACAACTCAGTTAAACTTGGTGTTTAAAAGTACTGGCAGTAGGATCAATTATTTCAGGTACAACTCTTTTAAAAAATGTTCAAAAATGTAAATTAATAATTACTTAAGAATATGAATACACTACCTTTCTGCTGATTTGACTTCTCTGACTATACCGAAGGAGTTTGAACATGTTGAAGTTATCCAGCTGGCCTTGAAACAAAAAGTCATTGATTGTGACCAAACAAACCTCTGGGGATGGAAAAAATAGATGTTATTTAAATACAGTGAGTCTGGTGCTGTGAAGCATGAAGAATGGTGTCTTTGCTGCCTTGAGAGAGTTGAGGAGTGTTGCACATTACAGAGTAGGTCACCTCGGGTGTAAATTTGTCTATCTCATTTTTAATCCTATAAAGCTTTATAGTATTTAAGAACTGAGATGACAATTAACAATAATAATAATAGTAATAACAATAATAATAATAGTAATAATAATAATAATAATAATAATAATTGTAATAATTGTAGTGAATTGGTGAGAGAAGGGTAAGACAGAGAGAAGAGAAGGATTGATGGGTGGACAAATAGAGAGAGTGAGAGAAAGACAGGAAGAGTGTGAGAGCGATCGTTAGCAGTCGGCTGGTACTCTTTGTGGTTAATCGAGGATTGATTGCACCCGGCAGCATCCGGTGCAGAATCAGATACGGAGGAAGAGGGCACCTCACCAATTCACTACAATTATTACAATTATTATTATTATTATTATTATTATTACTATTATTATTATTGTTATTACTATTATTATTATTGTTAATTGTCATCTCGTTTCTTGAATACTATAAAGCTTTATAGGATTAAAAATGAGATAGACAATTTTACACCCGAGGTCAGATGTTCATTGAAACGGAGTTCTGTGAACAAGAGTGATGGCGATCGAGAACCGGAGACTTGAAACTTCAGTGAAAAGTCGGAGCCCCAGGCTTCTTAAGTCTGAAAAAGGGAAAAAATCTGGAGATTGAAAAAAGCCTGATTTCCTGCTAAAGCCGGAAAAATGGCATCTCTGATAATAACAAAAATTAAAAGTATTTAATGCATTACCTATCTTTGAGTTGACTTGGGAGTCTGCTGTGTATTCCACCTTGCCTAAAACACAGAAGAGAAAACAATAAAGTGGGTTTGCATGAAAAGAACCAGAGGTACCAAAACAATTATTTACCCTCGGGAATAAAGTACAAGCCTAAATGCCAGTGCTAAGAATGTGACAATTTCTAGGGACACCTGGGGCATATTCCCTGGAAAAATAAAACAAAAAAATAACTGAAATGTAGCACTGAGGGGACATTTTAGTGCTATAAAACAATTAACCTTACTTTGGTGTGCTTAGTTGAGTTGCATGATCAAACGTAATTATCTAGGGTGCCATTCATTTTCCCCCCTCTCTGCAGTTTCATGGTTATTCGGCTTCCCCTCTCCAAATTCAATACAGTTATTAAGATCCCGCAAATCTGAACTCTTCAATAAAAACCAATAAACTGAATGTGATGACGTAAGAGATACATATTTAATCTTACCTCCGACTAGAGCAGAAAGTTTTCCCAAAACAAACAAGATTTGTCTCACATACAACAAATTTTTGGCTTTCAAGCGAGTTCGAAACTTTTGTTCATATTGACTGAGTTGTGAGTGTGCTTTGATTATCTGTTCAAAAAACAAAACAAAACAAAAATTAGTATGGTAAATTACAAAAATAAAAGTTCTGTCCTTATGTACTCAACATTTTTCAAGTAAGCTTTAATTTTAAATACATGTAAAAAAGCTGAAATAGATCTCTTTGTTTAACATGGGATAAAGATATGATCATATTACTTACCCCCTATATTCTGATCAAATGATAATGCTCTGCGCAAATTTCTATCTACATTCTTTGTCCATATTATGATAAAATCTTGACATTCTCATGCTATGTAGTCTTCACCTGAGCTCCTGTTATCTCTACACTGTGCACATTGTTGATTGTTTCTAAGAGGTTGTGAGCTTCGTCCACAATCACCACACTCCCCTCCAGCTTAATATTGCAGGCTTCTCTTGTCTTCTTATGTAGGAGGGTGTTGTAAGGCAATGCTACCACCTGAATAAGTTTTGAGAAAATGGATTATAAAAAAAAAATATAACAAATTTTTTTGACAGATGCAAGACACCCTCTTTTTAGATTTGAAACTTATTATTGGCCACAAAAACATATAACAATTTTGTCCATAATCACTCTCAGGAATTAAGGCTTATGGTATCTCAATATAAAAGCTTGAAGAAGAAAAAAATGTATAAAAAGTTAAATATGGTGCTATGAAATGTCAGAGTTTATTCTTTCACGTTAAAAAAAAAAAAAAGAATTTCTATAGACTGTTACATAGTATAATGATTTAATGGTCAACGTTAAATTCAACCCTACAGTTTGATTATATCTCTTAGCCGTATACAATTAAGACTTTCCACGAAAGCTCTTTGATGTCAAAATATGTTTCTATATTCAAAGACTTTAAGATCATGAACATACTTAAAATCACAATAGTAAATAAATAAAAGGAGATTATAAAAAAATGTACACATTGCAGTAAAATCTAACCTGTTGATTATGCAATACGATTGTCATGAGTAAGTAATATTCCTGTTATCTTGTAGAATATCACCAACATAAATGCCCCATCCTTGATACAGAAATGGCATTTCAAGTCCTTATCAACAATGACAATATAATTATGTTGGATGTAAGTCTTAGTTTCTTCTACTAACCTCAGCAAGAGGAACAGCACGTCTGGCTCCATAATAAGGGCAGGCTTTCATCTGTCTACCATTGGTCACTAACTGCTCTATATCTGCAACTTCCAGCTGAAATTGATAAAAATGACTCAAGTCTGTGACTTTGATTAAGAAGCATTCAACACACACACACACAAAAGAAACAAGAACGATACATTTTTTTAAACCTAAGATGACAACTAGGATGTTGCTAAGGAGCAGCTGCTGGACAGTCCACCACGCAGTGAAAATTCAATATTTCAGATCTATAATTTTTGTTTACTCACTTGAGTTAAGTCATATAACATACAGTTGATGGAAAAAATATCTTATTGAGTAATTCATGATTATATAATTGCCACTCTCACTTTTGCAGAACACATGTTGGATCTGCAGTGATATTTAACTACTCATGAAAAAAAACCAACAAACCAAAGCTTTATCTTTGAAGGCCTGGAGCAATTCCTCTTTACGGAAAAGGCATCCTGGATTCTTTTTACCTGATCCACAGATAAACAAAAAGCATATAATTATAAATTAAAAGTATACAGAAAAAATGTAGCGCCTTGAATGAACAAGTATGAGCACATTTAACAAATTATAATAGCTATTGCTAAAAAAAGCCAAAGAATACAAAATTAAATACCTCACCAAACTTAGAAAACAAAGTATCTGACTTAGATTCCAACTCATAATAATAATAATAATAATAATAATAATAATAATAATAATAATAATAATAATACAGTGGTATCACCAAACTTAGAAAACAAAGTATCTGACTTAGATTCCAACTCATAATAATAATAATAATAATAATAATAATAATAATAATAATAATAATAATAATACAGTCTTCTCCACTTGCGACAAACCTCCGCCTTCAAACCCGTTCAGCCTATGACACATAATTCTTTACCTTTAATTAACATCACTACCCACCCGCTTTTGGCCTCATATAAAGTGTATGAACACGTTTTGACAGAGCTGGATATATTTTTTTTCTAAATTGTTTGTCAAGCTAACGTATTATTTTTCACTTCCCCAGAATGGTGCTGAAGGACAGACAATCGTCAAGAAAGAGATAAAAGATAACCAAGAAATTTGAGAAAGCAGGTTCCAAGCAACTTAAAGTTGAACAAACTAAACAGACTTGAATGGGTGCTGTAAAACAAAAACACGAGAAAAAGAAAGTCGTAAAAAAAAGTTTTCGAACTGCACATGTTCAATTTAAATTTGGAACTGACACACTTCTTGGTTTTATGACATAATGTGGATGTTTTGATGAGAGTCAATGGATTCTTACATTAAAACAACCTTTGTTGTGTTCAACAAATGGATTGGCCGAATCTGAAGCATTCTAAGCAGGGATTAAGCGTCTTTGGTCAGGAGTGGTATTGAAGAATGAAGCGATAAGAAAAGTGTCTTTACAAGATCGTTTGATTGGCTGTATTGACAGAGAAAAGCATCTATAAGCCAATCAGGCAAGCGTTTACTTTGACTTTAAAAACATCATGACGGGTGACTTTTTGTACTGATGTAAAGCTTAAAATTTTCGCCCATGTACATTTTTCATGAGATTTTCCCGGATTTCGTCTATATTTAATAAATTCCAGACAATTTCACAGCCGGAAATTCACAAAACAAAATTTCCGGGTTTTTCTTTATTTCCCGGTTCATTTCGAAGCTGAAAACAAATAGTATACAAAAAAGTCAAAATCATTTTTGCAGAGATCTGTTTACATATTTTGTTCACCATTTTGTACCTGTAATGTAGGATGTAGAATGCAATCACAAAAAAAAAAAAAACAACAACCAAGAAACACAAAATCTGTATCAATTTGTTTGAAATATTACCAACAAAAAAAAGTCTTACTTTTCTTTTTGTGCAGATCTAGGCATCTATCATTCATAAGGGAGAGTGATTTTAGCTTTTTCACAGCGGGATTGATACACATATTCTGTAAAGAAAAGAGCTAATTAGGTACATTATTAAAGCATAAATAAACAGCTGCCAATAAATCTCATATAGTTCAAATATCAATTTATATATTCATTTTTTAATTATACAGGTAAACTCAGATATCTTTTAATTTTCTTTTCTAAACATCAAAGAACAAAGTAAGTTTAGGTGTGAAATTAATTCAAAGCATTAATTTGAAAGTCAAACTATCCACACATCAAATTTTGAATTACTCGCTTTGAAGCAGTTTAATTTCAAAAACATGTAATATATTTAGTGCAAATCATTAAAATATAAATGCATAAAACAAAAAAATGAAGAAAAAAAATACAGCAAAACAAACAACAAACAAACAGAAAAAATGTTTTGTTTTAATTTTTGTTTTTACTACAAGCCAAAGAAAAACAATAGTATATCAATTAGCTTTAGAGAAAAAAAAAATAGTGTCGCCCATCAATCCCTCAGGTATTACATAGATTAAGATGATAATTTTTAGTCGTTTCAAAGGCACATTTGCTGGTCATCAAACAAATAAAATATATTTTAATATATAAAACTTATAGACAACGAAACAAAATAATATTGATGATCATAATAATAGTATTGGTGATAACAATAATTATAAATCGTTTATAAAGCAATATGGTGTGAAATAAATTATATCTGGACAACAATGTTTCAAGTGCTAAAACATTAAAGAATTTTGGTATCACTTATTTTGTCTACCTTACATGTCATTAAAGCATTTGTCTTCTCTCCCCAACAGACCAGAACAAAACTGATTGGGCTCTCAATTATCGATTTGGCATAGCCATAATTTAGTTTCTTTAAATATTAGGGATGAGTACTAGTGCAATAGTGTGAAGGTTCCAACGCTACTTTTGCCTGCACTGATACCTAGATACTTGTATGTTTTTACTAGCTCAACCTCTTGTCTTTTATTTTTTAAAGAGGGGAGAGATTTTTTTTTTGTACATTTCAAAGCAAGTAATGGTCTTCACACTGACTGACAAAACAATGTTTGTAGCTTGCTTCTTTTTTACTAATTAACACTTGAATTGATGTGTCATCGACAAACTTCAATACATGAGAATCAAATCGAGCAACAATTGCACAATCATGCAAATCACTAATTAAAAAAGAAGCAACTGTGTACCTGTCTAGATCCTAAGGATACAACTCTAACATCATCACAAAACGGGCTTTTCATTATTTCTCTTACAAATTGAGACAGCTGTGAGTGTGTGCGACTGCAGTAGTAGATCTGGAATGATAAAAAAAATAAAAAGTGTAAAAAAAATGTAGAGTTGCACTAGCAACATTAAAAATAGGTGCTTATATGGAAAGTTACTTGTTTACGAGAATCACTAGTTAAAATGTGCATATTAATTGAGTTGGAAAGGGCAATTACCTTAAAAACAAAAGTGAACAAGCTTAAAAAAAAAAATATTTCCAAAATTCATGTCAATAGTCTCTTAATTTTCTGCTTATTTTAATTTTCCCAAACCTTTGTAACATGTTCTTCTTCATTCTCTTCATCCTCTTTCTTATCCATAGTTTCCTCATCATCACTGTTGTAGTCAGCCACAACTAAGTCCTCATCATGGTCATAAGTGTCGACAGTTTCAAGCTGCCTCTCTAAACTCGACAGCTCTCTGAGGCAAGCTTTCTTTATGTCATCAGATGCCCCTGAGATTAAACTATCAAAGTCTGACTCCAGATGATTCTTGTTCTGGATAAAGTAACAACAAGAACAAAAAAGATTTCAAATTCATTCATCACTTACATCAAGGATAAAGATTAAAAACCTGGTGTCTCTATATTTTCCCCTCCCTCCTCCTTTAAAAAAAAAAATGTTTTCATTTGTTTCCGTTTCAGTTTTAATTCCATGAATTGTTTGTGCAGGCATAAGCTCCATTCACAACCACACTTTAACAAATCAGTACCAAAAACAGAGACACTTTCAAGTTGGTCTTGATCTGATAAAAGAACCAGAAATTTACAAATCAAACTCACCAACAGTATTTAAAGAAAGCTTTTAAATGTACAAAATTAAAAAAATGTAATTAAAACTTCTCACCCCTGAATACAAAGAGGGGGTTTATGAATATCTATTCGTTTTGGGCAGTTAAAATCAATCAATCAGAAAGATCTGTGTATATGACATTTCATAATCTGTGAAGATATAGATAGGAAAGCAACAGCATTCAAGTGGTTCCCAAGATGAAACTTGATAGCGTCTAATCCCCAAAACACAGCGCCAGACAGGCCAAGTTTAAAATGCAGGAATCCACATTTCTGTGGAAGCACTGAGCCATACATACCTTTCTTTTACGGACAACAGAAGAGTTTTGAAGCTCTTTCAATTTTGCCTCTCGTTTTTCAATGTATTCTTGTTCCAGCTGGTTTTGATAATATAAAGGAAAAACAATTCATATTACAGGGCTAGAGACTGAGATTGATAGAAAGATGGATGAGGAAATAGAGAATGAGAGAGAGAAGAGAGAGAGAGAGAGAAAGAGAGAGAGAGAGAGAGAGAGAGAGAGAGAGAGAGAGAGAGAGAGAGAGAGAGAGAGAGAGAGAGAGACAAAATGTAAAAAAGCAAGTAAACTGAAACAGAAAACAGAAAGGGTGGGTAAAGAACAAATTGTGATTCTAACGTAACTCTCAATTCACGCGCCTAAAATTAGTTAAACAGATTTAAAGTTGTAGACCTGCCAATCTATATTTTGTCTTGGAGTAATAGCTGCCACTTAAGAGTAGTTTTTGGAACTTGGCAGTAATAAAATGCCGGAAACATGCACATGCGGTGTGAGTCTCCTTGATTAACTTAAAAGTTAAAACCTAAAAAATTTATTTTATTTGTTGTCTCCTTGACTAAATAACACTGCTTTTTACAAAGATATAAAGGAAAATATTAAATGTACATCTTGATGGTTATAACTAGAGATGATCACATGTCTCCAAGTCCAAAAAAGGTTTGAAGGAGTGTAGATAATGAATTTAGTATAATTAATTAAATAAAGGGCCACTACAGGTGAATTGCAAATTAAATAAAGTTCGTGAGCACACAAATTGTGAAACAGTTTTAACAAAAAACTGACAGATTTAATGCAGAAAGTAACTAAATTAAGCAACCAATTACAACCAAACAAATACGAAAACACTTGCTTTAAGAAACAAAATCAATAAACAACACGTTTTCACTAGAAAAAAAATTGATAAAATTCATTTTGGGCTGAGTCTACCTTTATTTTCTCCATCTTTTGTTCTTGCTCCCTTTTGGCTGCAAACTCTTGTATCCAGTCAAGCTCTGTATTTGAATAAAATAGGATCACAAAACTTTAAAACCAAGTCTGCAACAACACTTTATTTCACTGATCAGTGATCTCTTGTTTCTGCTTGTTAAAAACGTATTCTTTCCTTTGACACACCAGTCAATATTCTTGGTTCAATAGTGATTAAATATTTGAGTTTGATAGCCATGAATAGAACCAAATGCATCTTAACAAGTCATGTCACATAACAATGTGCTCGCTTTTTTCTATTTAAAAATTATTTGAAAATAAATTAACTTTGTCATTTAAGAGATAAACAGCTTCAAGTTTCATATTGCCATTTTAAGTTTTATTGTATTCAGTTCTGTTGTTATGTTTTACACAAATAGTGTCTAAAATGTCCTTTTTACCCATTAGCAACTTCAACCAAGGCTCAGTTTTAATTACCACTGTTCCTGATACATATCTATATGAAATGTAAGTCATGTTAATATTTTCCATGAGAAGACTCAAAATTAAAAAAAAAACAACAACAGAATAACAGACCATTTGGGTACTTCCATAGCAAAAAATAGGTATAAGTCTTTTAAATTCTTACTCAATATAGCAAAATTGATTAACTACACTTTTCTCAAAACTCCATTTTCACAAAACAATGGCTATGTGTAATGTATAGCAAATAATTATAATATAATAGAATGTATATTGAACTTTCCTTTTCTGAAACACTTCAATTTCAAGCAGACGAGGAAGCAGAAGAGAGACAGGCAGGCGAAGAGAGAGAGGTAGGGGAGAAAGAGACAGACACACAGTCCGACAGGTAGAAAGAAACATGCAGACAGAGGGGGGATGGGGATAAGAAGATGAAGAGATAAAAACCGAACGAGAGAGGAAGATAGATAAGATGAGTCTAGAAAACCGAGAGAGAATGAAATAGAACAAAGTATTTGAGGAAACAGAGAGAGAGAGAGAGAGAGAGAGACACACACACACAGATACGTTAAAAAGCCAAGAGAGGGAGACAGAGAGATGTAAATTAAAGAGCGAAGAGAGGAAGAGAGAAGGAGTGAGAGAGATAGAAAGAGAGGAGTGAGAGAGAGAGAAAGAGAGAAGGGAGTGAGAGAGAGAAAGAGAGAAAGAGAGATAGAGAGAGAAAGGGGTCCAAAAGTGAGGAGAAAAGTCTGAGAGTTTTTGTCATTTCTTTGGAAAGAAACACGATAATTCATAGTGTGTATAGAAATATTTGGTCACAAACACTATTATAAATTATGATTTTAGTGCGTATAGACTCAGCCTTGTGTATGGTGTGATCTGCCAAGTCCCAGCTATCACACTTTGTAATTCCGTTGCCGCATAGGATCTTCCTTGTAATCCATTATCTAGATAGCGCACAGCGATGCACTGGTAAAATATAAATATAGATTCGATCTAGCTTTGATCCAGAGTTCCATCTCAAACGTGCTGGTCGTTGGGATACAGTGTAGCTACGATACAAATCGCCTTAGTAGAACCAGTTTTCTAAATCAAGATCAGGATGCTAGTTTTAATTAGATCTACATTAATTTTCAGACTGTATTAATTGCACGCATAAACGATTAACTAGATCTACGATACTTGTTTGTCATCGCATATTGAGCTCATCGTAGCGCATATCAGAATCGACTGCCACTGTCAATAACTGGAACTGAAAGTCGAGATGGACAGATTGATATGATTCAGACAAATGAGCGCAAGAAGAAACGAGTTGGGACTGATCAGTATCAATTAAGTTGTTGACTACCAAATCTTGATAGCACTGTTCAACAAGTATGGAAAAAAAAAGAGAATGATGTTGCTTATCGATAAAATAAATGAATCTTTCATAAATTTTTTTTCGCACAAAGCACTGGAAACTTTAACTATTCACCTCTAGTTTCAGTTGCGTGATTGAGAAGAAAATTGTAGCCGTACCTA
The DNA here is from genome assembly GCA_003991915.1 of Elysia chlorotica. NCBI lineage: Eukaryota > Metazoa > Mollusca > Gastropoda > Plakobranchidae > Elysia > Elysia chlorotica. Next base: position 48,000 of record RQTK01000935.1, read on the forward strand.
AAATACAATTAGCTTTATTGCGAAAAACAGCTGTACTTTCCGGACGGTTGTATACTTTCAATGAAAAAAACAACGCTTCGGCATATTTAGGCAGTAAAAGTTACCGAAAATAGCAAACCGTACCGATTAGCAGCTTCGGGAGGTGTACTTTCAGTACCTTTTAAATATCTTAGAAACTTAGATCTAAGAGAATAAGCTTCGATAAATAGTGCATGATCCTAGGTCTAAGACAAAATACATCGTCAAGACAGACTCGGCTGAAATGTAATAGGTGCGGGTCATTAGCTTTCTACCGTTACGGAAACGGGCTAGTGTTGGGTCTCTTGATGAGCGGTTAACAGAGGCAGATATTGAAAAATAAATCGAAGATCGCACTGCTATGCTGATTATCTTAACAGTTTAAAAAATCAGTAAATTTCTGTGGAAATTGGGATTGGCGACGCAAATTGTTATGTACCGACCAAATCGGTACAAGTAGGCAGGTCTGGAATAGTCTTTGGTATCAACATACCTGGCTCTGTTGTAGCACTTGCATCTCCCTTGCTGAAACCAAAAGGACTATATGTTAAATTTTTTATAAGATAAACCTTTTCCCTATTTCAATAACTTGTCTATACTTCTAAAATTAATGGTTACATAAAAACTCACTAAAAGAAGTCAATAACTGCCTTGCGAAATTTGCCAAAACCTAATTCAAAATACAGCGAGGGCAAAAATCGGCAGATTTAGCAGGTTTAAAAAAGACTAGCTCTTGAAACACACATATTCATAATTTGTACACTTTAAACTATTTGAGCATATAAAACTTTAAGAGGGAAATATTTAAATATTTTATGCAATTTATCTTTCAAAATTTGATTATACTTATATACTTGGGAAATCCCTTCAATCTTGTGTAAGGTTTTCATTACCTATTTGGTTTCAGGAGTGACTGAAGCTCTTGACGCTGTTTCTTCTGGAAATCCCTTAACCACTGCAAAGCTCCACATATCAGACTTAAGGACTTTCCCTGTGATAGATACAAATTATTGAATGTTGTAAATGCCATAAATAAACTCCTTTGAGCTTTTATAAAATAAATGTATTATGTTATCTTTAAAACAGAAATGAGAAGTTAAAAAAGGGATCAAAAGGACTTTAGCTCATATCAGAAAATTTTAAATTTTATAAATGCACCAGAAAACGCAACTTGTCAAGATAATCAAGAGGTATTACTGCTGTCTTTTTGTCCATTCCATCTATCAAAAGCTGTGCTTTTTAGCATTATCTATCCTGCCACGTCACGTTTCCTGATCCTTTGCTGTTTTAAATGCCTTAATCACTTTCTCTATGTTTAGCCACTTTGTTAGTTATTTGTTGGTTATGTTCTCCTGATGCTTTACCCTTAAATGATTCCAGTTGTCAAAATGTTCCAGCTTCTCTCTTCTCTCCACATGTCCAAAAAAGATTGCTTGTCATCCTTCCTGTAGAACCGCTTCATTAGATTTTTTATCTGTCCACTAGTTTCGAACTTTCTTTTTAGGAACTATATTTCAGCTGCTTCCAATTAATTCTGTGTTTCTCTCAAGATTTTCCAGGCCTCACAGCAATATAGCATTGAAGTTCTCTTTTTTTTTGTCTGCATGGATATGCACTTAATTGTTCAAACTGCTTTCATTTTCTGGAAACTAAATTTTGTCTGGGCAACTTACCCCCCCCCCCCCCACTTCCTTCTACAACAATAACTTTTTTTTTTCAAAGGGAAGGGTATTATATGATGTGAGGCAATAGGCCGAATCACTCTCAAATCGCTAAGTTTTGAGCTCCAGAAGTGTAACAGAAAAAAAAATTCTCTATGCTGATCTTTTTCATTTTCAAATATGTTGCTGTTTAGTCTAGTGGTCTCTGAGCTTCCAATCTTTGGTTTAGAGTCCTGAAGAAAAAGACATTAGTTTTTCCAGTATCTCATTATCTAAAAAGGACAGAGTTGTACATTTTCAGCCTCTTAAGGTGCTTTTAAACACTCTATAAATAACTTTAACGGTCCTAATTCTAACTTGTGCCTCATTGGCCCTGGTTACTTCACATAATTATCTTAATGTTCGATGCATAATTATCTTACTGTTCCAGTGGGGCTCTCGAACACTCCTATTTTTTCTAGCTCCAAACAGGTGTACAGATTCCTCATAAAGTCTGTCTGTATGTCATATGGTGGAAAAGGGAAAGGAAATTCTTTGGGCAAATCCACTTGTTTTTCTGGCATTATAAAGATAAGCATTATAAATATCCACTTGTTTTTCTGGCATTATAAATGAAATAAGAAAAAAATAAAACAAAAAAAACATAACACAAAGGGTCGATAATGTTTCAACAGATAATGGGTAGAAGTCATAACACTATCTTTTAAAAATATTGCTTGTTGGTTTAGGATTCTTTTCTGGAGCTTATCAAATGAAAACCTATATGTTGTACATACACTAGATTTTCACAGATTTCTACATTTTAATGGAGCCTTTGTCACAGTTTTGGGAGATCTGCCGCCAGCCAAGTGACATATAGCATAATTTTATATGATTAAGAAAGTGTCATTTAGTTTCCCATTGCTTCTGTGCTATAGATGTGAGGGATTAATTTTTTAATATTTCAAATAAATATTTAAAATGAAATGTAAATACTTGGCTTCAAGATTTCACATGCATCTTCTTAAAAAATAAAAATCTAACACCCTTACGCTTTGAGCATTTAGATACATCTTTCTCAATCACTTTGTCACCACCATGAGCTCACAGTTTACGTAGTCCCTTTCATCGTAGTTTTCTGTCCATTTCTACAGACATAGTGGCTGCCATCAAATCATCCTCATCATCACCGTCAAACTCAAAGTCATCCATTGCAGAGGCTGAATATCTAAAGGTGAATACATATTAAATTATGAATATATTCTAATTAGAAATGCACAAAAAATACAACTTGTAACACAACTGAAGTCAATAGTATAATCAAGCTCCATAGCCTTCAAGGTTTGGAACAACAAATAATCAGAGAGCCTATTAGGTTTTTTCCCTTACATTCAGCATTAATGTAATGTAACTGTTCATAATGTCCAGCTCAGACTCTAAGCCTAAGTAAGACCACAAACGACCACTGGTCAGTACGATTGCCACTGCAGTGGCCAGCTATATTTGTTATTATTTTAATTGATTGGGAGCAATGTTAACAAATTTATGTGATTTGTTTAGACTTGGAGAGAATGTAATGTACTAAAGATGCATTTTTTATCTTGTCTGGTCGCCAATTGTAATTTTGCAAATTACTTTGTAATGATGCAGCCAGACCTTGATTAAAGCTAATTAGGTCGCTCTTCTTTTTATTGTTTACAGTTTAAAACAATTTGAGCAAAATTTCAGTCCCCAGAAGATCCTAGAAAGAAACAGCAGAATAATTTGAAATGTTTAGAAGATATGTTTAGAATTTGAATTTAAATGATAAAAGTAATTAAGAATTAAGTTATAAACAAATAACAATTTTTCCATTCGTGTGCAAATTGAATCTTGGTGATCGCTGTGTTCGTTCTTATTCTTGTTAGACTCTTCATAGCATCTTTCTTATTTGTTTTACACTTTTTAAAAAGAAATCTTGAGAAGTCAGTCAAGAACAGTAGAGAGGCTTTAGCGACTGTTGTTTTTTTAAATAGTTAAAAAAAAATTGTTATAATGTTATTCATGCTTTGTCAATAAAAGAGTATTATCTTTTAGACCCTGCCTGGTATTGATTTTTGAGTGACAGTGTAGTAGTATTAGAGACAAGGAGAACCCTTCCCCCGTTGCTAGTTAGACCACATTAATTTATAAACTCAGTGTGAGTTACTGGGACTAATTCCTTGCAGGAGAGGCACAGTGCAAGTTCTCTGTACAAAGGCCAGTGATGGGCTAGAGCTCAAGCACAGCAGCAGACTGGAGTACTGACAAGTAATAAAGTGATGAAATACAGATAGAACTACACGTACATACATGTAGATGTAGATCTAGATCGATTTCTAGTAACAAAAGTCACTAGAGTGTGTGATGTGATCCGTTTCATGACTAGCAAAGAAAAAGATGGCTGATAGCGTTGGTAGGCATACATAAAACACACAAAGCCACATGATGGACATATTGCCATTTCTAGCCACAAAGGAGACGTTCAATGTCAGATTCGTCCATAACACCCAAAAATATGTCCTGAATGGGAAGTGTTATCTATATAAATACCTAGATGTTTAAGCTTCGTAGAATAAGGCAAGGGCCACACTGGGAGCAAGACAAAGCGAAGCGGGTGGGGAGAATCAAAGCAGATCCATGTTGCACTTCTTGCACAAGCTGCTGTTGTTGTTGAATTGGTTTAACGTCCACCATCAGCACTCTTGCACAAGCTGTGACTGCTGTCATTTGAATTGACAATAATGAATCTAAGGAAAAGACTAGCATTGCTGCTGCTTCTCAATGATGATTATCCAAAGAAAGTTCGTAAAGAAAATTATGGGCGCATTCAATCAATCAAATGAGACAAGATTATAGAGTTTTCCACCATTTGACTAGGAATTTAATTGACGATGAAAGCAGATTTTTCCAGTTACTTTTGAATGAGTCACAATTCCTTTTTTTGTCTGCTTGAATTGATTGAGGATAAAATGAAAAGAAGGACTACAAGCTTCAGAAAGTCAATCACAGATTGCTGACGACAACAACAACACATGCGTAGACTGTGTGCACCAGAGAAACAACTTGATAGGGATATTCCAGCGATGCGAGCAAAGTAAAATGGCCCATCTTTCGTGTCGCTTCGCCATCGATCTCTTCGCATTGGTTCGCTGGCAATGTGGCCAATCATCTCTTTATTATTGTAAGTAATGTTCCTGCTTCGCTTCACCTCGCTCCCAGTGTGGCCTTTGCCTCATAACAACTTTGGGCACTCCTTGAGTTTTGTGGTCCCTAGCCTGTGGGCGATCAAATGGGTGGGCGGCCAGAACTCGATTATTAAAATTGAATAAAATACCAGCCAGCTGCACTCCCTGTCTTTTTTTTCTATTAAAATTGATTAAAATACCTGCCAGCTGTACTCCCTGTCTTTTTGTTACTTTTTATTGTATTGGCATGATTTGTTTGATTCAAAAAGACAGAAAGCAATATTGATTATTGCTTATTTGAACACTGGTAGAATGTCGACGGGGAAGGGGGGTGGGGACAACTTACATAAGCACATAAGAATTAAGATTGATCTGTTAAGCAATTAAAACTTTAGATTTCTATCTGTCTCTCACACTCACTTGCTCTTTCTGTCTGTCTGTGTGTCTCTCTCTCTCTCTTCTCTCTTCACAGTTTGACTGACTCCCATGTAATCGAATCCTACCCACCCACCCCTCGAATCCCGCCCACCAAGCCCATTCGATCGCCCACAGGTTAGGGACCACAAAACTCAAGAGTGCCCAACTTTGTTTTTATCAAGTTGAATATCTTCGGGAATGAAATACAGAAATAGAGGTCCAGTTTTACTTACACGGTACAACTGAAATGGTCAATCAAAAAGCAAAATGATCAGATTTACGGAGTCATTTGCAGATGCAGCTGAAGATACAGAAAATGTGTTCTTGAGAAGTTCTCCACTGAGAACTGAGCAGTGGATTTCTATGGGCAGTGAAACGGATTGCTAGTAAGACTACTAATCTAGTATTCTAGTAATCTAAGCTTAGTGTTTTGCGCAAGGCGCGAACGATGTAAACAAATGAGAGAGAACTCTGAAATTATTTTGTGAGGTAAGAAGAGTAGCCTAGGCTCGTAGGTCTGCTACGCATGCGTAGATACTACACTAAAGAGAAATCAAGCCAGCAAAATAACAAGTTAGGCCTATGGACTCGTGTTGAAGAGTGAAGGAATCAGTGAAACATAAGATATTGCGTTTACGGTTGTTGGCCAAAATATTGGATTATATGGGATTTGTATCATTATTTTACAAATGACATATGACCTCAAAATCGTGTGCGAATGGAATCGCTAGCATTAAATTTAGCATCTTCAGGAAACGAGGCTGCTGCGATAGCGTCCCCAGTAACGGTGACACCGGGTCAAACTGTCAACAATGGATCCTCGTTTCAAACTGATTCCAATACTGCCATGACTTCAGCTTCTCGTGCCCTGGCTAGTGCCCCTCTTTCCGCTAGAGATTCCCGAAAATCATCTCTTCTGGATTTCACTGAACAGATTCGTCGATTAGAGATCGAAGGAAATAAACTAAGAGCAGCTACGTTTTCAAACTTAGGTAAGTAGGCCTACTCTTTCCGCATGAAGACCTGACCATTGCGTGCCTTGACATGCTTACTACTGTGTGTTACACAGTTGTAACATAAACAGTAGTTAAAGTAAGTTACAGCCACCCAAACATACGTACGATCGAAGACATTTAGATGTTTCTTTTGTTTGCATTTATCGCTGTGAAATACTTTTCCAATAATAAAACTAATACCTTATAAATCCACGAATTTTGTTACAAAATAATGGTTATTTTGTTACTAATGTTAATCAGAGAATGCGTATTTAGATGCATTTTCCTTTTTGTTTTGTTTTGTTTTAACTTTAAATATTAGGAATGTATTCTATTGCCAGTTAGTCTTTTTCCGCTCAATGATCATAAAACATTCTGCGTTTTGAAACGAAAATCTACGAACAATCGACTTCAAACAGTTTTTAAAACTTTGTTTCCTTTAAAAGTGTAAGCATTACCCAATTGAGAGCTGTAAGTACAGGTATTCGTGTTAGCTTACAACTTGTCGTAAGAACATATGCGAATAAGAAGGCTTCCGATCAGTCGTAAGCTGATACCTCAACTTTGTTCATACGGCTTTAGTCTCTACCATATAGTTGCATATTGATAAGGACAGCAGAAGTCAAATAATTCATGGGTTTACTAGTTTTTCATCCGCCAAAGCCATTGATCGGCAATATTTAACGTCAGGGTTTTGCTTTGGCTATCGGTAGTTAAGCTTTAACTTAAAGAAAGAAGAAAGAAATGATGCTCTGCATGTCGTGCATGATCTACCGCTGTTATGAAGCATAACGTATGTCCCCTTTACCTGGTCTTATACTAGCTGTGTAGAGTGCTTTAAAGGACGGTTCGAAACAAAATTATCATCTCCACAGGACTCTTCCCTCTGTAGATTAAATGCCGCTGCATTAATACTAACTTTAAAAAAATTAAGTTATTCAAATAAATTTATTTTAAAGTAACCAGTAAAGGTTTCGCTTTTTTGTTGTTGCTTTCTAACCTTTTATAAGTACGGTTGCCAATTAATTAATTTTTCGATTTCGTCCCCTACTGTACTGGTTGGTTCGGTTTCAGTACTGTATAATACGACCTGCTAGATATAATGGTATCCCTGTATTGTCTCTGTGTGGCAACACGTAACATTGTCAAACGTAATTTTTGGTACTCGCTCACAATATCCTATACAGTGCTGACGTCGGAACTTTAGTCTCAAACAAACAAGCAATATACCTTCATGAAATGCTATGTTATTATTTCAAATGCATAGCTGTATTATCAATCTTACAACACAGATTGGAGTATACATGTATATGACATTTATTGCTACCTGTATTACCACGAATCGATAACGAATTGAAATCTTCTCAATAACACGTGTTTGCATTACTTCCACAATTTGTTCACAGATACCATTAACGGATTCAGCAATGTGGACACTGGTGACAATCATGAGGTAAAAACAAACCTACTAATTCCATCTTGTTACAATGCCATTTTATTTGATCATATTCTATAGTTATTATAAACTTCAAGTTTATTTTTTTTAAACTTTTATTTGTCTTCGACAATTTTGATAATGATAAATAATTCTTCTCCTAATAATAAATCGTAAACACGGTGTTTTATTTAATGCACATACAATTTTAATTTACAATTGTAAATATACGGCCCTAACTTTGTGAATGGCTGGAATGAAGGAAGAATACTTATTGGCGAAGATAGTGCACACATTGTGCATGCGGATTTTAGAATGAAAATAATGGCCACTAAAGCGGGATCATTATAGGTGTTTATTTTGTAGCAAAGAAAGGTTGTGTGACGTGCACCTCGTATGGCTTAACAATAACAAAAACTCACGAATTAGGGTTACAGCTTCCGAAACCATTGACTTTTTAATATAATTTCTTCCCGTTGTTCAATTGAAATTTTTTTACTTTAGTAATAACATTGTAATAATGATAATAATATTAACAAGAAAAAAAAGTCATTAATACAGATGCTCAATCCGAGTCGTTTTAATTTAACCTCGCTATACGTATAACTTAATGCGGCGGTAGGTCGTGTACTTGATATAAACACATTTGTAAGATAATGAGACCATGGTTTATTGGTGGCGCCTTATTGATTAAGGTTAGGGCTGCAGCCGTGAAATGATTATAATTATACTGTATAAGCCTATCTCAGGCATTCTTGGGTTTCAAGACTCCATATAAAGTTTGTGTGAGGCGTGGGCCGTGGGACCCCCGGAAAAGATGATTAACCGAGTTCACTCTCACGATCATCAGATTAGGAAGAATTCGTAACAGAGAGTCCATTCTTAAAGTTATTTGAAAGAAGGCACAGAAAACTGTAGGGATCCCTGTGTTCCGAGTCAAGCAGATTGGTGTAATTATGGTCACAGGGAGCGCAATTAACTGATATTGTATTGATAACTCATCTACCGTTTGCAGATCACGTAATAAGAGGCGAATACCATAATGAGTCCCATGATGGTGGAGAACACAGAAAATAATTATATACATGTATACGTATCTAAAAAGGCAGATTTATTGATTCGATTTTGGCATTGGCTTTGTGCAAACCTGGCATGATTAATATGCAAATTGCAGTCTTCACGTTGGGATCCATAAACACGAGGTTGCCTGAGCGACAAATACAGCCCCAATCTAACAACTGTAAAACTAAACATACAAAATAACACTAGCTCGTATTTATGTATCCTCAAGAAATGCAGTGTAAGGCCGTATAGGACCCCCCAGGGGTCAACCTAGGAGACGTTAAACCCGGAGAGAGGGAGATAATTCTCTCCCTCCCTCTATAGAGAACCATGCTCAGAGATACAATTTCTTTGGAAAATGTTTCGTCAATTTTGAGAGGAGCCGAAAATTCCTAATAGAACCAGACACAGAATTTTGTGTCCTCAGTAGTGGGGTGGGGGGTCGATAAATTGGTTTCTAATCGATGTCAGTATAGGCCTTATGTTTCAGAAGAGCTGATACATAAGCCCTTTTATCCCCGATCTGTCTCTGTGAGGCAGCTCGTTAATTTGTCAGACGTTAGTCCTGAGAATCGTCCGCGATAGTACCTAGTTGTTTGACATTAAGACTCCAATGGACTTTCTCCAGATTCGCCTCTATTTGATCAGACGTGGTCTTGTCTTGGAGTTGTTGTTATTAAAAAACAACAACAAGGAAAAGCGTTTTATATCACACCTGTTGGTAGAAATTCACTATAGATAACATTGTGGATTTAGAAACAGAACATAGTACTAAACCTTAATCAAAGCCACTGGTTTACCATGGTGTCGCGACATCACTCGTTCTCTTTTCCTCTTCTATGGTATTAAACAAGTCGTTATTATTATTATATTTCATATTAACTAAAATATTACTGCGGAGTCATTTTCAACTCGTTGAATGCTTTAAAAAAGAAAGACAAAAACAAAAACCACAACCACCACAACAACAATAGCAACAACAAAATACCCGAAACAACTGTAATTCTCAACGGGACACTTTCTTTAAAACTTTAATATTATTTGTGTCTCCTGTTTTAATCAACGCCCACCCTTCGCACTCACCCGTAGTTATCACTATAAGAAATATGCATTCTCTTACAAGGCCATGTCAATTTTGTTTTGCTGCATTCAATTTTCATATAATATTTTAAACATTAACATTGCTTGCTATTTGTAAAACTTCAGTTTTGTTGGAAATTTGCCTTTAGGTACATGCAACTCGGTTCAGGATTTGGACAAAAAGTTATGCGATTAGAGGGGTCCTATTTAAGACTAGCGACCTAGCTAGATTTAAGGTGAAGTCTAAAGTTTGTGGCGACGTCTCTTGTTATAAATCATGTTTAATAAGATAAGAGAAAGTTGTGTGTTGTTTTATTTTTTTAATCGATACGACCCTTATTTAGACGAAAAACCTAGCTGTTGTCCCACATTCAAGATTCTTTAAATGTGAAGTGTTTAAAAAAAAAAAAAACAATTATTAATTTGTTCAGAGGTGCTGAAAAAAGTCCTTATGAGTTGTAAAACTCAAAGCAGATAAGGTACAGAAATAAAACAAAGAGAATGTCGATACAGCACCGGCTTATTAGCTTAGGTTCAATATTTACATTAGTTATCTTCTTATTTAGCTAGATCAATACTTTAGCGCACTGCAATTTTCTTTAGCAGACCATATAAGTAAAGATCCGTCATAAAGAGTGAGGGATTCTCTCTCTCTCTTTCTCTTTCTCTCTCTCTCTCTCTCTCTCTTTTTTTTTTAAAATTTAAGAACATCATAGGCTTAACGTCTATGGGATCTTATTTAGATGCATGGATCGTTTTGACGTCCTGGGCTTTGCTCAGCCCATGCCATGCATTTCATACAGATATTTTATTTCTTTGTTTTATCAGAAGGGTCCATTTTATATTAAGCCTGTAATTGTTATAGATCAGAAACACCCTCTTGTAAAATAATAAAGGCAGTGAAATCTATGTTTGTTGTGTGAGATAAGCCCTAAACCAATGCACCACTAAACGCTTTTATGTCGGAGGTGCTCAATAGGCCTCATGTTAACCTCCACATAATATCCACTCAGAAGCTTTATGCAGCGTTTTCCAATGTACAAACCCCGCTTAAATATTTATTAGAATAGTGAAACAGCCGCGAATATCGAATATCGCGGGTTCTTTCGTGATATCCACATTATGAACCTGACTTTATCGTTGCACAATGTAGTAATTTTGCCCCTTTAGCATGAGTGCAGCCAGTCTTTGATGTAAACACTAGTATTATTTGATAATAACGCGTATTTGCAATCTGACTGTGGCTGCCACCAAGTATAAAATAAGTTAAAAATGAGCACCATTTTATATTTCCTCTAAAAATTGTAATGATATAAAACTTAAGAAAACAGAAAGATGGCTTATAATCGACACATCTTTGTTCTATGAGGTATAGGAATTTTTCAATTTGTATATGAAAATGGCTGCCACCGCGCGCGCGTGCACACACACATACACACACACACTGCCAAACCATCTTTCCATTTTCATCTTTTTGTATCAGCATTCAAGGTTTTCCTTTGGCAGATAAACAAGTGTGCTGTTTAATATATATATATCCCCCTCTCTCTCTTTCTCTCTCACACACACATATATTATTGTTTCCGTTTTTTTCCTTTTAAAATATCGAAACAGTCCATTTCAAATAAAGATGTTCTCTCTTAGGACGGAGAATTCTAAATCGATTTGATTTTTTGTTTTTAATATATATCAGCCAAAGTACGAGACGAAAATCCAGGGAATAGAGAACCAATCTTGTACATAAGCCGATCACAGATCTATGCCTTTGGAATGCCAATAAAGCTGATATCATTTATCGATTGGAAAGCCTTATCGAACGCTGAAGAGTGCCGACCTTGGAGTACTCTTCCAAATCAATAATGCTGACTTTGTCTTCCCTTACCGGTCCCTCCCCCGTATTCTTAACTGAACGACGTCGTGCTGTGACGCCCCCCCCCCAAAAAAAAAAAAAAAAAAAAATATCAAAAAGCAAAAACATTTTAAAATACATGTTTAACTTCCAGAATGTACTCTTTTATCTTTCAAACTATTTTAGTTATTTCTTCTATTAAACTCGTCTGAAGGTGTTCTAAAAATGCGATGAAAATTTTGATAATTACAATTAAATATATATTAAATATATATATGTACGTGCTTGGGAGTTATACATATAATCTATCACATCCGACCTTATGACGTTTCCCTAGAGTCTGCAAAAATGACTACGAAACATAACAAATATATAAAATGAAAGTTCTTTAAGTAGATGAATGTAGAGACAAAAGAAACTTAGAAGAAGAAGGTAACGGCAGATGTACTTTTTGTGTGGTTCAAGAAAAACAACATTTCAGCTGTTTAGCGATTGCAATAATAATTATTTTTTGCATGGTACTTAAGTTTAAACCTCTCCTCCCCTCTTCTCTCTCTTTCACTGTCCCTCTCATCTCTCTCAACTCTTCCTCCCTAAGTGTATGAATAGTTTATCTATGTCATTTCCTTTTCTGCACTCTCCTTTCCTTTTCTTCACTCTCCTTTCTTTTTCTACACCCTCCTTTCCTTTTCTACAGTTATTTAACACCACTCCTTTTTCTTTCTTCAACTGAACGGCCTTTCTCCAATTTATATGTCTCATCACCCCCCCCCCCCGCGCTGCTTGCATGTTCCTATAAATATGCATTAACTTACTCATAATTCTCAGCATCACTTTAGTTATGGCTTATATGGAATACGCGATAGATCAATAGCTATATGTCACCTGAAGCTGGCAGGAATTATGTACTCCCCAGAAGCTTACCTCTCCTGGTCTGGGCAGTGGCACAGACCTTGTGGATCTCTCTGCTGACCAGAAATGTATCACGGACCTTAGGTGAGATCTTCACACTTTGTCTCTTTGTCTATTGTCGAAATGATAAAACTTGTAACAAAAATAATGATTATCAAAATTGTGATAGTAAAAATAATGAAAAAAAAACAACAAAATGAAAATGATAATAATAATAATAATAATAATAATAATAATAATAATAATAATAATAATAATAATAATAATAATAATAATAATAATAGCAATGATAATAATAATACTAATGCATGTAGTTATAATATTAAAAATAACAATAATATACAATTACTTGGAAGCTTTACCATAATATGTCTCAAAGTACTGTGCATTTTATTCTTGTCAAGCAATCAATAGAATACCAAGTGGCTAAAATTGTGTGTAAAAATATACATTGAGAATCAAAGTTCAAGTAAAACCAATAAAGCTTTTATAAGGAATGCAACAGTTAGAAAATGCATTGACTTGTGCCCTATCAGTTTTTATGCATTAATACCTTTTTTTTGGTTAAAATTAATTTCATTGAAAATATACCACATATATTGTCTTGTAGAATATCCAAGTTTTGGGAACTTATTTTGAAACTTAAGTCTGTTCTTGAAATTTGTTTTTGGGCTATAAATAATAACATTTATCTTTTTTTTTTTTATAACTACATGACTATTATATTCGACCTTTTGAATTTTTCTTATTTTTACATAACTTAAACTATGTTTTGCTAAGATGTGTAAAGACACTAAAAGTCTTTTTGTTTGTTTTGTTGTTATCTGTATCTGCTTTCTACCATTGTTTTGTTCAACTATCCTACAAAACTATTAATTAAAAAGGTAACCCAGTCCAATTAACGTTTCAATATTTTTCCTCCTTATATGCCTGCCCAGAATTCAACTAGACACCCAGCGAAGGGAGACAGAGCGTCTTCAAAGGCAACTGCTCGGTGACTCTGTAGCCTGGAGCAGTAGCAGCAACAGCAACAATGTGACAGCTTTCACAGTGACTACCACAAGCTCCACCGCGGGCTTGAACAATAGCAGGTTTGGAGTAGTGTCCAGCAATAACAACAGTCAGCACTATCATCATCACACTCCGCTCTCGTCATCCTTGTCTGTTTTGGGAGTCCTGCATAACATGAGCTCTGGTACCAATGGTAACGATGCAGGGGGAGGCGGCAATAGCAGTAGCAGCACTAACAGTATTGTTTCGCAACATCAACAACACCAGCAGCAATACTGTCACAGTCACAGTCCACCCAAGTCTGCATTCTCTACAATACCAAGTGGAGAATTAGGCCAAAATTTCCACAGAAGGATGGCTTACGATTATCAACCACCGTAAGTGACATAGGATTAAATTTACGTGTTTTTTTGTTAAGTTTGCTGTGCTGCTGCACATTTTTTTTTTTTTTAAACTTCTGTTCAATCCTGGTCCCATATGTTGCCAGGTTTTTTTTCCTAGTAAATTGTTTTTTTGATGATGAACTGCACGCTGAACATTTTATTATTTTTAATATGGATATCTTCTGTAGGTCCAAGGATCTCACATAGTTTGTACAAAAAAGCGTTCAAGCCTTTAATTTGAGAAAATTGACTTTAAAGTTTAAAAAAAACTTCTCAGTTGAAAAGCCTCTGGGTGAGAACAATTTTTTTAAAATTTAAATACTTGTTTACTTCAGAATAAAATATATTAAAACGTTTTAGAAATTGATACATTTAAAAAGCCCAGTAAAACTACATTTTTGACCTGTGATGAGCCATTGGCATATTTTGGCTTCTAGCTCCAAATCGCTTCCACCGATGTAAATCTTTTTTTCTAAAGGCAGACACATATTATTTCAGGTAAATTGGGGAGCAAAAAAAGTATACTCACATGCCTACTGATTTTCATTTTTGTCTTTTTTATGTTAGATTGTTTATTTCAACAATCTGGTTCTCTCAGCAGCAGCAAAATTGGTAATTCAAGATTGTATCAATATTTGTGACACTTTTATGTATTGCAATGTTTTCAATTGCAACATTATTTTAGTCTTCCAAAAACAAAAAAAATGCAGAAAAAGAAATGAAAATGAATTTTTCAATGTTAATTACCTGGTGTATACTACTAACATAAATTACAAAAGTATGCCTTTTTTGTTTTCCTAAGATCTCATCTGGAAAGATCTTTGAAAGAGTCTCAACAACAGGTTATGGAGTTAAGGAAAAAATTACAAGAGGTAATTGTTTCATGTATATTGTACTTTTTTTTTACTGGATAAAAAAAATATTTGAGATAGGGCAACAAACCTTTTGTTTTGAATAGTTAAAAATGCTACTTTTTGTTTCATTTGTTGAAACTGTGGTATTGATTTATCTCTTTCAATAGAGAGAAAAAATGTCTTAAAGCAGCATTTATGTTGCTCTGACTTTTAGAGGCAAGCATCTCTTTTAAAATATATTTTGCTAAAGAAGATGAACTTCAAAAGCACTTTTGAAATGGTAGAATTAGATCGACAAAATATTTTTTTTGAAAAGCTGGGAATGCAATTTGGTGAAACATAACTGACAATATTCATTAAATATCTAAGTGCAAATAACACAATGTTTTATTGAAAGATTTAATAAACAAAAAAAAAAAAAAAAATATATTCAAAAGAAAATATTTTACATAAATGTTTAAATTTTGAAAAAAAATGAATTAAAATGAAGGCTAATATTTGTATATACAAAATGTATTTTAATTTGCTTTTAAAACTTGGCATCTCTCTTCTTTTTCCATTAACTTTTCTCTCTTAGTCCACTTCTCATTAGTCTATAGCCTGTTTATCTGACGTACCTATGTGTTTGTATATACCTGCTTGCACCTGAAGTCTTTTTTGTCTTTATTTTAATATTATTTTTCCCTGTGTATTTTTGTAACAAAGATGGAAGACTCATCAGGCCAGCAAAAGAAGCAGTTTCGTGCAGTGGTCGAGGAGCTGAAGGCAAAACTTCACGAAACCATCATGAATAGAGACATGGTGCTGGATCTCAGGTAGAGTACCTATTGAAAACAAACAGTGCTTCTCCTGCTTGTCTTCTCAATTACAGTGGAACACACTTTAACCGAAAATATATTGAAATCATAGCGGTTTTCCTTCTTTTTCCCTGTTATGAAACCTATGGTAAACTGAAATTGTCGGCTAGCATACTTTTGCTAAACCTAATGGAAATTACTGACTTCATCTCACTGGCTGGTAGCGTTTTTTGAAAAAAATCGGCTCATTCTGACACACCTTTCCCTTCCTTATGCAATGCAGTCAATCGTGAGTCATCAAATCTACGACTAATTTGTGTAATTAATTGCTACAGAAATCCTGTCTTTAGAATAAGAATAACAAGTCTAACTATATGAAATGAACTTTTTCTAGGCAAAAGGAATCCAGCAGCCAAGAACTGCTGATCAACAAGCTCCAGTCCTCTCTGACTCAGCTGCAGGACCAGTACAGAGCACACGAGGAGGTAAAAGAAGCACATGGGGTTTTCATGGCACATGCATGCTCAAAACTATTTAAAAAAACAAGATTTTTAATAAATGGACTGCAATAGATATGCCTGAAAATATTTTAATAAGAAATAAAAATCTGTACTGAACCTTAGTTTGAATGTTAGGTGAGGGAGGGTAAAGAGGGCTCCAATTGTATGTATTCTTCCTTTGACATTGGATGTATTCCTTAAATAATCATCAATTTAAAAAGTGAGAGCTCACAGAGTCCCCATGATGTACTAAAAATGATACAAGACATGACATTCCATTAGGGTTAAATATTTATCTCACTACCTTCTTTAGAACTAACCCTTTTATCTTTTGCTAATTGTTTCAATCTGATATTTTAGGTCAATTGATTGAATAAAAATCAAAGCTTAACTTTATAAATCCCTACTGCTGTTGTGTATTAAGAGTCCTTTGTGTGATTCCTCAGGTGCTGGTTTCTACCACGAGAAAACTGGAACAACAAGCCCAGACAAGTCATGTTACAGAGACAGCACTTGCTCAAGTAAGTTTGCTGACTGAAAAACTTTTAATCAAATTTGACATTTTAAAGAATACTGAAATGTCAATCGAGGGGCAGCTTATACTGTATTAACATCTTATTTTAAGCCTTTATTTCATGTGAAGAGGCCTCTTCCTTTTAACTCATTGTATATATACTATATAAGAAGAATTTAAGTTTCTTGTGCTTCTCTCAAAGGATTTCCTCTTTTATTATTATTGCTTTTACACAAAGCAAACAAGGCCTAGAGCTGTTACTGACATTCAATGTAATTCTGCCTTTTTACCAATGATAGATATTTGTACCTTGTCTTTTTAAAAAAATAGGTCCGAGCAGTGGTTACACAGTGGGAGAAAACCAACACAAGAAGGAAACAACAGAGGCAGGGTGGAAATGACCACTATTCTGGCTTGAAACCTGAAGCTGATTCCTTATCTCTTCTGAGTCACGGTGTAGAGGGAGTGGAGTCCACTCAGGGTTTGGCTGGAGCTGGGGATGTTGCAAATGTCACCTTTCTTAGCCACAGCCTGGAGAGATTGCTTCAAGAACTTGAGCATGAGTTGAACATGAAAACATTCAAGCTGACTGAGGTAATTCAGATCCAAAATCAGTGGGATTTTCCTCTTTGCCTAATATTATTTGGGTGGCATCTTTTGGCGTCTTTTTAAAACTTATTTTTCATTGTATTAGGCCCTATTTATACAGTTGGAAACGTGAAATCAGGAAAGATGCCAGGGAAATTTTTTCTATATAAAGTCATCGTAAAATCGGGGAAATTTTACTCAGTTAAACAGGAAAGAAATTTAGGTATTGCTTTTTAATGGAGCAGCTGAGGGCAGATTCTTTGCCATTGTACCTGAGAAATGCACATTTCTTACTATATATTAATAAATGAACACATATGGTGTTATTAGAGCCTTTAGTGACACTTAGCAGTGGTTTTTGTGACCCAGGCAAGGGAGCATACTAGGGAAAAATTGTTACAGAGTCTACCTGCACCCAGCAGGTTTCACGGTCTATTGAGTCATAGGTGGGTGTTGGCGAGGTTGGGTTTGTTTTCACTGGTAATCTCGCAGAGCCAGACATCTCTTTTCTCTCTTGATCTGTCAAGATCTAGATCTGGACAAGTCCAGTAATTAATATTCTTTCATGAACTCACGCTCTCCATATCTCTCTCTCTCTCTCTCTCTCTCTCTCTCTCTCTCTCTCTCTCTCTCTCTCTCTCTCTCTCTCTCTCTCTCTCTCTCTCTCTCTCTCTCTCTCTCTCTCTCTCTCTCTCTCTCTCTCTCTCTCTCTCTCTCTCTCTCTCTCTCTCTCTCTCTCTCTCTCTCTCTCTCTCTCTCTCTATTTCTCTCTATCTCTATCCCTCCACAATATAGCCGTTACTGTGCTGATGTGCCGTGTCTCCCTATCTCCACCTCATTCATCACTGGGTTGACCAATCCCATAGCTGTATCTTTGACTGCATCCTGTTGAACATCCCTTCCCCTTTATTATTACATTTACACATTCTATCACACTACACATTGGCATCCTTTGTCTAGACCTAGCCCAGGGTCTAGACTGTTGTTTGGGAGATGGTTCCAAAACAATGCTGTACGAGTTGATAGATCATTATTTTGGAAACCAAGCTCGCTACTTCCTACTGCTGCATCCAAGTTCACCATTCCGTGTTCCGTCAAATCCAAGCACAAGTAACAAGATATGGGAATGGTGAACTCATAGGATCTCATAGGTTTATGACATAAATGATAGTGACATGCATTATTTTAACCACTTGAGTGCTCAGGGGTCGAATTCGATCCCTAATTTGGAGACAATAATACAACTCTCTCTCTCTCTCTCTCTCTCTCTCTCTATTTCTCTCTATCTCTATCCCTCCACAATATAGCCGTTACTGTGCTGATGTGCCGTGTCTCCCTATCTCCACCTCATTCATCACTGGGTTGACCAATCCCATAGCTGTATCTTTGACTGCATACCTGTTGAACAGCCCTTCCCCTCTTATTATTACATTTACACATTCTATCACACTACACATTGGCATCCTTTGTCTAGACCTAGCCCAGGGTCCAGACTGTTGTTTTGGAGACGGGACCAAAACAATGCTGTGCGAGTTGATCGATCGTTATTTGGGAAACCAAGCTCGCTGCTCCCTACTGCTGTATCCAGGTTCACCATTCCGTGTTCCGTCAAATCCAAGCACAAGTAACAGGCTTTATATAGTCGAAAAAAGGGATTTTTGAAATGTCCCGCTGTAGATCTATGTATGAAGGCCTCTATTATTAAGGTACTCGGGAAATAGGCAAAACCGTGGCAATTGGAAAAAGAAGTCTTCTACCAAATTTCTGGATTAAGTGGGTCCGACTGTACCATGGTCGTCCTGATAAATGTTAAGATGGTTTTATAACAAATGTTTTTTGAATTGGAAGACTTGAATGAATAAATGGCTCTCTTTTTTTAGCTTTTCTGAATATTTTCTCATAGGATCTCATAGGTTTATAACATTGATGACAATGACATACATTATTTTAACCACTTGAGTGGGTAGGGGTTGAATTTGATCCCTAATTTGGAGACAATAATACAAATTTCTATGTCCATTACCATGAATACTGAATGGCTGTCCATTTTCATTCACTGGTTCAAACCATCTTCAACTCTGCCACTTTCAGAATATGATTCATCGGAGTCCCAATTAAAAAGATGCTCTACTGGTATATTATTTCTAAAAATATACCTAAACACTCCAATAGTGAAATAATAAATCCACAAACAGAACATGATTTATTTAAATACATCTTTTATTCTTTTTTCTATTTTCGTTCATGCTCCTTTAATTTTAAGGTCAAAAAATATTTTTTATGCTTTACAGCTGGAATCTGATTTCGAGGAACTGAGAAGAAAATCCTCTGAGAAGGAAAAGTCATTGGCTGCAGAATATGAAGAATTGTATGTTTGCTTTTATTATGATAGAAAACATTTCACCCAAGGAGATAAATACTAAAATAATTATATAAAGTATAAAATAACGATTTTCTGCATAGAAATATTATTCTTTTAATTTATCTCTTGTTTGAGGCAAGTTTCAAAATTATTTGGAACTATCTTTTTTATTTAGTAAAAAAAAAAAAGAGTTTTTTAAAGCAAGAGCTCAAATCTCCTACCTGCAGGATCTCTTTCTGTACTTAAATACCTTTTTTTTTTTAATTCATGGAGCTAACAGGTAATTCAATTTTTTTTTCAACCTCATCTTTTTTTGCAGGATAAGGAAAGAAGCTGAAGAAACAACCAAGAAGTAAGTATTTGCAATTGTTGGTTTGTCTACATTTTATTTACTTCAAAAAACCTAAGAGGTGTTGAGGGTATTTCAACAAATTTAGATAGATCTACATATAATTCTTTGTACTTGATTAAATTAAAAAAAAAGATTTATAAGGATCTACTAAAAAAAAAATTAATTAAAAAATGAACTCATTTGACGCAAACTGGCAGGAATGGTATCCCTGCATTGTCTCTGTGTGGCAGTATAAAAAATTATCAGATATTAATTTTGTTACCAAGTACAATGTTGCGGTAGCTTACGACTGGTCCTTAGAATATGCAATAAAGAAGGCTCACGAGCGACATTGTACGTGTGGCCCTGAATGTCTTGATTTTCATCATACTGATCACAAAAAAAATCTTGTTTGCAGGTTCTCCCTCTTAGACCAAGAGCATGAGAAAAATGCAGCAGTGACAGATGCAAATCTATCTCAAGCAAAGCAGCAAATCGCAATGCTTCAGGCCCAAATCCAAGACAATGAGTGAGGGTTGTTTACATTCATTATAGAGTTTATGATAACTGACGCTTTTCTCTTTTTCTATCTCTTCTTTTGTCTATATAATTATCCCTTTCAATTTTTCAAATGCCTTTTTTGTCTGTCTCTGTCTGTCTGTCTGTTTGTCTGTCTGTCTGTCTGTCTGTCTGTCTGTCTGTCTGTCTGTCTTTCTGTTTCTCTCTCTCTCTCTCTCTCTCTCTCTCTCTCTCTCTCTCTCTCTCTCTCTTTCTCTCTCACTCACTCTCTCTCTCGCTCTCTCTCTTTTTCTCTCTCATCCTTTCTATAATATTTCATTTTAAGCTTTATCTTATACCAGAGAGATTTTTTTTATCTGCACTTCAGAGACAGTATATTTGTATGATTTATTAATCCCACAGCTCTCTGTAACTATTAGGAGGGCTGATGCATGATAGATTTTACTATCAAAATATCTATCCTCTTGTTTTTTATTTGTGATTTTGTTTCAAAGATTGACCTACCAGCAAGAACTTAGAACCAAAAATGTAGACATTCGAGATTTAGAAGAGAAGGTCACAGAGCTGAAAACAGACACTATGAAAACACAAGCTTCCTGGCAACAAAAGGTTTGTTCTCTCTCTTTTCTACATGTATTAATTATAGTTCAACATCAGAAAAAAGTAGCGTTAGTATAGTGTATTCTGTTAGTGCTAGTTGAATCATCAAAATGGATTAGCAACATAAATATATTTATAGAGGTATGCCTGTGTAGATAGCTAAAACAAAAATTTAAGTAAATCCTGTTGCGTGCATTAGTTCCTAGTTTGATAACTCCGATTTGCAGACTGTGTGCATGAAATTTTTTTTTATTGTAGTCAAAATATTTATTCTAGTGTACAATCTTTTTTTTTTTTTTGGGCCAATTTGCTGTTCCACGACAGAGACGGATGCAAAATAACCCATATTTTTTCAAATTCTGTTTGCCAGGTGTGGTTATCCCAAACACTTAATATTAAAGGAAGAAAAAAAATCCAGAAAAAGTGCACAAATAAAATTCTTTCCAGTCTATTGAAAAATGTTAGTGGTGTAAAAAATTGTTTTATTTACTCAAATGTGCACATTTAATCCATTTCTCATGTTTTTTGTTTTATAGCATTTTCATTTCAATACAAAAGAACATTCCTATAAATCTGTAGATACTGTAGCATGTGTCCTTAGTCATCTACATATCTTTAGTAAAGAGTAAACAATTAGTAAGAACCGTATTTATAAAGATATATTCTTCTTACAATCCAAGTATTCTTTAAGTCACTGTTCACAATTTATATGTCACACCATTAATATATCTTATAATTAAATCACAATCTTCAATATTAACCAGCCATTATTTTTGGATCATGTTTAAAATTTATACTGAGAAAATTACTTATATAGATCCTTCATACAATTTTTCTATAAATGTTTGTCCTATGTCATGTTACATCTTTTTCTCTTTTTTTGAAAATGTATATTTTCTTTTCCTCTCTACAAAAAAAAAAAAAATAAATAAACAAAGACTAATTAGAAAAATGAAACTATGAAAATACTTTTTTAAAAATATTCTCATAACCACGACTTTACCACTGTTCAACTTTTTTTGTTTGTTTTGACTAAAAAAACCCAAGAAAGCTAGATGTACTCGAATTGTCACTGTTCATGCCTACATTTCTTACACTTATATTTACTTTTTCATAATTTAACTTTACACATGTATTGTTCAGTTTTTGTTCGATAAAGTACTACACTTTTCATGCTGATTATATTTTGATGATTGTAAACATCTCTCAATGTTTACAGTTGATTGAATCCAGGCAGGGTCAGGTGGCCTCTGAGAGAGCGGTAAACATAAAAACAAATCGTCTTTTAACTTTGACCCATATAGCGGTGGCAGATTAATTTTGCAATGGAATCAGATGGAAATCTTCCATTTTATCTCTTTCCCCCCCCCCTCAAATCCACTCCTGTTTATCACCTTTACACAATACAGTGTCATTTTTTTTTTCGAAGATGTAGCTTATAGAGTTAGTTTCTTCAATATTGTTCTTTTCATCATTATGATTTTAATAAATTGCTCCATTCTTTGTTTACGATTGTAACTGCTTTTTCTCTGCAGTGATACTGAGCATAGGCCAGTAGGCGAAATTGGTATTCACCTTCTGTTATTTTGAGATTGAGAGAAGCGCACATATTTTCCTTATATTGGATTTTTGCCCTGTTAGTTTGAGGGGCTTGATTTTATGTTTAATTAATGCCCAATTTTCGCACTTATTTTATTAATTTTTTTTATTTTACTTCCATCTATATGATTAGTACTGACATTGGCATAGTGTCCATTAAAGTGTATTTTGGTCTTCAGATTATTGAAAAGATTGTCAACAATTCAAAAGAAAAAAATGTAAGCAAGTTCAAGATATGGAAGAGCGTTTCCATCTGGTTCTGATTTTGTAGAACAAAGATTGACGAACAGCCATTAACATGAAACCATGAACGACCTCTCTATGAATGTATTTCCCCCATTCTATTTGTCTACTTGTCTTCCTCATTACCACTTTTCAAGACCAGCATGTAACATAGGGGCTGTAGTTGGCTAGTCACCTTTTGACTTGTACTGTAAAAGATTTATACCTTGTTTCT
The DNA here is from genome assembly GCA_003991915.1 of Elysia chlorotica. Classification (NCBI taxonomy): domain Eukaryota; kingdom Metazoa; phylum Mollusca; class Gastropoda; family Plakobranchidae; genus Elysia; species Elysia chlorotica. Next base: position 71,129 of record RQTK01000935.1, read on the forward strand.
GTGTTGACTTATTTCTCTGCTATTAAAGATGATGCCTTAAAGGCAAATTATTATTTTAAGATAAATATGAGAAAAAAATCTATTTCTGTTTTTGGCGGCCACATACAAAAAAAAAAGTCTTTCTTATATATTGAGAAGAAGTACCAACAGAGCAGCAAAAAAACAAATTTTTTGCCTCGTGAACATATGTTTTGTAAACTTTTATTACATAAGGCTTCTTGCATCAATCTGTGTAGATAAGCATGAATCTTTTTCCCCCACTTATTAGGTATGTTTGATTCCTTTCACTCTTTAGTCGGTTTATACTTTCCTTCTCTCTTCTAATAAAATGGTGTGTCTGTAGTTGTTCTAAACAGAAAGTAAACTTTGTATCTCATTCTTTTATTTTGATAACCTTTAAAGAAATTGTAAATGTTTTCTTATTTGTTAACTGGTACCACATAGATATTGTTGCATAAAGGTAAATGAAAAAAAAGGCATAAAAGAAGGGATGAGGGAGGACAAAAAGTTGATATAATAACATAATTATTGGATAAAATGGATCTCACAGAAAATTCCATTTGTCAGCCTGCTAAAGTATGATTTAATACCTCCTTAATGTGAATAATATTTTCCTCTTTGCAATGTTTAATATGCCTCTATAGACATTTTTTATGCAGTTTACATTTGTGTAAAAATATATTTCTAAAGAAGTCATTAATCTTGAAATGAAGTGGTGGCCATTCCCCCTTATTTTTTCCTCTTTTTGTTTTGGTTAATGAAGTTAGTTTTATGCACTGTCTTGTAAAATAAAAATGTCTCAGTGCAAAGAATAAAAATAAATCAGACACTATTGATATCAATTATTAAATTTGTCTTCTATTTAAAACATATGATTCAAAATTTTAGAAAACAATTGAAAAGACACAAGGTAGAAAGTAAGTGAATAGGCACAGAGTATAAGTCTCAAGTACTTGCAAATTTATAAATCAGTTCCATTCGAAATTCTGTTTTTTTTAAATTATTTTTTTTTTATTAATCATAGATATATTCTTTCCCATCTACTTTCGTTGAATTAAATCTGCAACTGTATGTAAATTAATTCATGTCTGCTGCACTTGAAGAAATAAAATGCTAGTTTGCTGAACTGCTGTATCATTCTTTATCCTATCTCATTCTTAATCTAGCGGCAAGCTCTGGAGACTTCTATGGATGAAATACAAAAAGAGTTGGTGGAAGTTAAGTCAGAGAAGAATGAACTGATCAGAACACAGGCTGCTATGGAAGTGCGTCTGGAGGATTTGCAAGTAAGGGAGAAATGCCATGCTCAATCTGAGTTTGGAGACTTAAAAAGAAAAGAATTAAAATCTTGTAACTTTTTAATCTTTTTATTTTTATTTTTGTTAGTTCTTATTTAGTCAGAATATAAGTTTTCTGGTAAAGATGGATAAATGCAATTCAAGTGCATGATTTTTTCACTTATTTTTTAATTTACAGTGAATATTTTGCCTTTAATAGACATGGATACAATACGTGTGGATGGGGCTCAAACCTATATTTTTAAGACAGCAATTCTCTTTGTAATTTCTGAATTCGTATGGGGTGAAAATTTTAATATTAGCTTTTGTTTGAAGCCTCGGAAATACCATTAGTCTAGGCATATGAAAATTACATTTTTTTTTTTTAGTTGTCAAATAAATTTAACTTTGGTACTCACATTTTCAGTTATTTTGAAATAAATTTTAGTTGGCTACCAATATAAATGTAAACTTATAGAATGTGATTTTTTTTTCTACTTTGGAACCCAATAGTTTGAAAACAGCACATTTGTAAAAGCCCCTGAAAGTCAAATATCCTTTAAATTAATTATGTAATAATGGTAAGTAGTATTGAAAAAAAATCTTAATTTAAATTACATGCCTGAGGTTTGAATATTATCTCCAGGGTCTTGTTACGCGCCTCGAGGCTGATTTAGAGACCGAGAGGGAGAGAGTACAGCAGCAGCGTCAACGAGAAGAAGAGCTCAGGTCACAGGTCATGACTCTGGAACTGCATGTCGCAAACAAGCAGGGTGATATTGACAGGCTTGAGCGGATGCTGGAAGTCGTGAAGCAGGAGTGTAGCTCTCAGGTGCTAGACAAGGTCAGTGGTGTTAGACAAAGTCAGTGGTTTTAGACAAGGTCAGTGGTGTTAAGCAAGGTGAATAGTGTTAGGCAAGGTGAGTAGGGTTAGACAAGGTCAGTGGTGTTAGACAAGGTCAGTGGTGTTAGACAAGGTCAGTGGTGTTAGACAAGGTCAATGGTGTTAGACAAAGTCAGTGGTGTTAGGTAAGGTCAGTAGTGTTAGGCAAGGTCAGTAGTGTTAGACAAAGTCAGTAGTGTTATGCAGGTCAGTGGTTTTAGACAAGGTCAATGGTGTTAGGCAAGGTCATTGGTGTTAGACAAGGTCAGTGGTGTTAGAGAAGATCAGTGGTGTCAGAGAAGGTTTATGGTATTAGAGAAGGTCAGTAGTATAAAAGAAAGTATAATGATGTTGGTTGATAGATAGGCTCTTTGCAAGTGTAACAATTATCTCACATAAATACTTGTCATTATGACCAGATAATACAGAGGGTTAGAGATAGAGTGTGTATTTAAGTCACCTCAGCACAGTAAGTTCTATATTAAGCCCGTAATGTCTTAGACGGTTAATAAAATACATTAGCAGCAAGGCGACTCCTTTTATTTCTCTGACTGGTAAAAGGTGGACTTGAATCAAACAGGTGATTGGATAGGGGAAGGGATGGTATGAAACAAATGCACGCTTCTCTTTAAGCCCTAGTTTTTATGTAAATTGCACTGGCTAAGGAGGTAGAACACAGCATGACGTCAGTGATAAGGGGTTAGTTGGGACTAGCAAAAAAGATAGTGTCTGTGTTTATGAGTATAGAGCGAATGGCGTTCTGGGTTCTCAAGCACAATCTCTAGTGTACATTTTCAACTAGAACCATGTAAACATAGAAAACGATCTTATTAACCTTTCTCTTCGCAAAATGAAAATGACCATTTCTGGCTTTAGAAATAAAAGACTTATAATTTTTTTCAACCTTTTTGTTGCCTTTTAACATACCTTGAATTATTTTTAACAACCATCATCCCGACATGTGGCTGACTTACTATGCTTGCCTCAGTTTTGAGTTGTAGTGCATATTTAATATTCTCACTGTATTCCAGGTGGCCAGTGCTGAGAAGCTGGAGCGGGAGCGCTACCTTGACCAGATCCACAGCCTGTCCAGCCAGCTCGGCTCGGCCACAGAGAAGTTCAACAGGGCCTCCCTGGAGGCTCAAAGCGCTAGGAGCGAGATGGAGAGTCTGCGCACACAAGTCCATGATCTCACTGAGAAGTTGGAGAAAGCCAGGTGGGCTGGAGGGCTTAGAAAAAAGCCTCTCTAAAAATAAGCAGAATAAGATTTGGGTTGTGAAATCTTTAATCCGTCTTGCTGAGAGTCAATTGTTTTAGCCTACAGGCTGAGGAAGTCAGTGTTTATTTTACTAATGCTTTTTTAAAAATTAGTTTTAATTCAATTTCGTCTAGACTGTTTTATTGATAGATTCAAATTAAACTTGGGATCATCAAATTTGCTTTGAAAGAATGTCAATAGTGGAAGATCAAAAGTTTTCATTATCATCATCATCATCATCATCATCATCATCATCATCATCATCATCATCATCAACATTATCATCATCATGTTGGCTGGTCCGTAGTGTCGGACATAGATTTTCCGACAGTCCATCTGATAAGCTTGATGTCTTGGGCTATCCTGCCTGCCTGGGTGGGCCTTCTTTGTAGCCAGTCGCTGATGTCATTCTCCTATCCTCTTGCCATTCTGCCCTTACTTCTCCTTATTGTGAATTGTGCTTCCAGAATGTGTTTTTCTAAACAGTTGTGCCTCTTCAAGACTCTAAAGTATTTTAGTTTCCACTCTTTGATGTTATTCAAAAACTAGCCCAGTTTAATTTTTAGCTCTTTTAGTATGTCACCATTCAGCCTGTGTGGTATTTATGGTATTCTGATAATTATTATGTATCACTTTAAATAAAGATAACACAGTATTTTTTCATTTTATTTTGTAATTGTTCAATCTTCATGTAGTAATGGAAAAACTGCATGATTTTACAACTTTCAACTTGTTTATTTCCTTTCCATCTGAGCTAGTGCTGTTGCCACTCTTCTCTTATTCAAAGTGCGCTACACTGTCCACTTTTTCAAAAGATTTAAGATGTCGAGATAAATTTTACAATTTTTCAACTCTTTATGATCAGATTTTTATACACATTGTGCTAGAGGGTTTTTTGGGTTGTTTTTGTTGTTGTGATTCCCGAGTGAAAAAGAGCACATGTGGTTTTCAAAATGACTTCTCAAAGGTGAAAACACTTAGTGGACATGTAAAATGACAGGATTGATTCTGAAAGAAAAATTCAATGTGTAAATCTAGAGTGAATGCTGACGGCATTCTTATTGTGTAGATATAACTCTAAGCCTTCTTTTCATGTTTTAAAGAGCTAAGCTAAAACTTTTCTCTGCAGGTCTCAGATGGAAGTAGCCCTGTCAGAGAATCAAGAGCTTACGACGGCCATCTCCGACAGACGCGGAGATCTCGATAGGCTTCGCAGAGAGAAGGAGCACCTGGATCAGCTGTCTGAGCAGCGAGGCGACGAGCTCACCGAGACGAGAATCGTCCTGGACAGGCTCAAGGTGCAGCTGGAGGAGAAGGAGAAAGTTCTGTCCACCTTCAGGCAGCAGTCCAGCAACATCACGCAGCTCATGGAGGTGAGAGCACTCCCAAACTCAACAAAGTTGCACTGATGTTGCTAGAAATCTCCATGACATCGCACTATGCTAGATCTACTCAGTGTACACATTGGTGTGTGGTTTTCCATACCCAACTAATGATAAAGTGTTTTTTAATTTACAAACTTGCTACTTAATCCCCAATCTTATCTTCCACATTGCTTAATAGCAATGGCTGATCTAATCAAATGTGAATGCCTCAAGGGAGATCAGATCCTAAACAAGAATAGCTCTTTGAAGATCTTAAGTTAACATAATTTTTAAACATACTTAGTGATACCAATTTAGTCTTATCAAAGTTCTGAAAGGCAAATTTGAAAAATAATATGGTGTTAAGATTAACTAGTTTGAAGATGTGATTTATCTGGGCTAGAGACAATACAAATATATGTGGGAAAGAATGTTATCATAAGCCTATTGATGAAAAAACTTGTCTGCTATAGCCAACAATAAGGTATAGAGTGATTGAATATCTCTCTTACCTCTCTATTAAAAGGAACCCATGTTCAGTGTGTGCGCTAATGTTTCTTTTATCGCCGATAAACTTTATGTCACCTACTTTTCCTATAGCATTTAAATATAGCTTCACTTGTATGTGTTTAGATGGAAGAGGTAAGGCACTGTCTCTAGATGCCTCTAAATGGAAAGATGGAAACTTCTTCATCATTTAACTCATTAACATCATGCATGCAAAAATAGAGTTAACAGTTAAGGGAATTCAAACCTCTAACTAACTGAAAGTCAGTCGAAAGAACTGCTGACTGAGCTATTTGGTGCAGCAAACATCATCTCTTACTTATTCACTCCTTGTGCTACAGGTAAACACCAAGGCAAGTGATAACATCAGGGAGGAACGCGAGCGGCTCTCCTCAGCCTTGGCAGACAGAAGTGCCCAGTTGGAGGAGATCAAATCTGCTCATGAGGCGCTCAACAGAAAACTCAAAGCCAGAGAGAAACGGCTGCGCGAACTGGATGATGAAAGGTTGAAGGTCACAGAGGAACTTGCAGTGAAAGTAAGTTTCTTGTACAAGCCGGAGGAAAAACTGGCTCAAGTAATAGAGCGTTGGTATCCAGATAGGGAGATCCGCGGTTTGAATCCCATAATCAGCAGATTTATTTGTCCGATTTTGTCTCCCGTAACTGGCTGGGTGGGTGTCAGTCTAATATGATCAGCTGATTCTGGAGTCAAATTATCCCCGTCATGTCTCGTGTATGGCAGAACATAAAATTGTCAGAAGTCAGTCTTGGGGCCTGTCCACAATATACTCTCTAAGGAAATGGTCATTGATTTTCGTAAACAAGATAAGAACCCGGAAAATATAATAATTAAAGGAAAATAGTTGAATGTATAATTATATCTTGAAATTGTTCTAAGCAATACACTCACATGGAAATATAATACAGATGTAATTGTTAATAAAGTTAAACCAAGGATGTACTGCTTGAGGAAACTCAGATCTTTCAACATTAGTCTAAATCTTCTGCAAATGTTCTATTCATCAATGGTCAGTGTATTAACTTTTGCCAATTTCTGTTGGGGAGGTAACATCCAAAAACAAGACAAGCCCAGACTTAACAAAATCGTAAGAAAGGCAGGGGGAATAGTAGGTAAAAAAAAAACAAGATGACTTTGACTCATTTTTTAAACTACGTACAAAAAACAAAAATGTCCAAAATAAAAGAAGACCCCGTTGGCGATTTTTAGATATAATAAGTGATACATTTTCACTGTCTTTAAAAAAATTTATAATAGATTTGTGAGAGAAAAAAATGATTGAATAATCATTTTACATACACATGTAACACTGTTGCAATCCTACACTGTCAGATATACATAATTATTATTTAGAAAACTATTCATCTAGCTTTGCAAAATTTGATGATTCATTTTTACACCAGACTCTATTGTATATAGTTATAAAAATATACAATTTGATACTAGTTAAAGATAAAAAATACTTTTGGTATGAGCACTTTGTAAACATTATTTGGGATCTATCATGAGTTCCACCTTTTCTCCTGATTAGAGTCATGAACTAGAGACTTTGCAGTTGGACAGAGACAATGTCCTGAAAGAGCTGAAAGACAGCCGGTCTCAATTGGCTACACTGACCTCCAGCAAGGATTCCCTCAAGAAGGAGCTGGCCCGCACCAGGGCTATTCGCAACAAGGAGTTAAATAAATTACAAACCAAGCTGAAAGGTCTGTTTTTAAATTATGTCACTGTTTTATCATATTTTCATCTTTTTCTTTTATTGTTATATACATTTAAAACAAATGTTGACTGAGTTTAAAAAATAGTAGAAATAATTATAAAGATGATTGATATTTAGTGATATGCAGAGAAGGTTCTTATATCATCATTATCAATATTTGAATTGAAAAACGATTTACATGTAGATTCAAAGTTTTTTAATTCTTAATTTTTCAGAATCAGAGGAGCAGTATAGGCTGTCTCAGAAAGCTTTACGTAGCAAAGATATGATGGACCATAAAGGTAAAAAACATAATTATTAGTACAAAGATAGGTTAACTGCGTAAGTTCAAAGTAAGATTATAAAATTATCTGGGCTGTAGAAATGATAGAACAATTGATGTTGAAGAGGAAGTTATGAGTGCTTATTTGGTTTATTGAAATGGTTAGGTCAACAACAAACTTTAGAGGGTTGACATAGCATAGTTGATTAAAATGAAAGAAGCCTTTCTTACAAAATGGCATAACAAAGAAAACTGATTTCTGAAAATGAAACTGCTCAATTTATTTGAGCCATATTTATTGTCACTTCACTAGCAACACTCTCTAACTTTTATTTATTATTGTTTTTTAACATATGTGCAAACTTGTACATGTGTTTTTTAACATATGTACAAACTTGCACATATATGTTTTTTGTGTAACAGTACAAACTTGCTCATGCATGTTTTTTGTGTAACCGTAAAAAATTATACATTACATCTTTTTTGTGTAACAGTACAAACTTGTAAATAATATGGTTTTTAGTTCATCATTACTCTGGTTGTTTTTTCCCTCTGCTTTTCCAGCTGTTAGATTTGCTGACAAAATCCAGAAAGAGATGACCATGAAACGCAGTGAGCTGGATATTCTGAGCAGCAAACTGAATAAGCAAGGAGATGTGCTGGAGACTATCACAAAGGTGAAAACCTCACTTATTTTAGAAGGATTACAAAAAAAGTTATAGTATAATATTTTTGTTCTTTATTTTTCTATTTATGTTCCACTTTTTAAAATAAGTTCCCTTTAGTTTTCGACCTTTTTACTTGTTAAAACTTTTGCTTTCTTTATTTTTCTTCATTATTTATTTTGCTTTCTTCTTTTCTTTCGTCATTTTTTTCCTTTTTAAAAAATAAGTTGGTTTATCTCATTCAGTTATTTACTCTATGTTGATACTACCTGCTTTTATTTGGATATCTCAACTTAAGAGCTTGGAAAGAAAAACCCTCTGATTTTGATAGTTCACGCGATAGTTCCTAAAAAAAATACTAAGGAATAAAATAATGTAAAAGTTATAAATACATATTATAATATATTTATGTAGTGCTCATAAATCTAGTATTTAGTTAAGCTGATCATGCTGTCTGTACCAGGAGAAGACGATGGTGGAGAGAGACAAAGACAGCCTGAAGAAGTCGCTAGCCAAGTCGCTGCTGCACACTCAGTCCCTGACGGAGGAGCTCCAGACAGTGCAGGCTCAGAACAGGCAGCTCGTGCAGAGAGTGGCGGCCCTGGAGGAGGAGCTCGAGCAGGTCAGTGCGCCATACTAAAGTCAGGTTAAAAGGTGAAAGAGGCGTGGGTTAAACAGCTCCAGCCCCCCTCCCCCCTCCCCCTCTCTCTCTCTCTCCCGGTAGGACATCGGCTTCCGACGCAAAAGGTTCGAGTTCCAACCCTGAAGATTGTATTCTCTACTGGTTGAGTTGGTGTCAGTATAATGTGACCGGCTGAGACAGGAGTCGTGGTATCCCCGCCCTGTCTCGTGTGTGGCAGCACATAAAATTGTCAGACGTCCGTCTTGGGGCCCGTCCACAATATAGCCTATATAGTGCTGCTGTTGGACGTTAAACCAACCCAACCCCAACCTCCCTCTATCTATCCCTCCACTTTTCCCCTCGCCCCAATTTGCACTCTCTAGCTTTAAGGCGCAACATTAAACAGCTCCAGCCCCCCTCCCCCCTCCCCCTCTCTCTCTAAAGAACACACTTAGCTTTAGGTCAGGTCATTTGGAGAAAAGACATTGATTGGTTTGAATGGAGGACGGGCTTAAATCATTTCAACTGGAGGGACAGACCTTGGTCATATCAAAGGGAAAAGGGAAAGAAAGGAGGGGCTGAAGTAGATCAGTGGGAGGGACTTAGATCAGGTCAAGTGGAGAGATGGACTTAGATCTATTCAAGAGGAGGGACAAACTTAGACCACATCTAAGCGGAAAGAGGGAGGGGCTAGAGGAGGACAGCAGGATGGGTCAGGTCAAGTAGGAAAGTAGATGCAGATTTAGATCAAGTCAAGTATGAATTTGTTCTTATTAAATGAACATTTATTTAAAAAAAGAAACTATTTTGAAACGCTTGATTTCAAAACTACCTTGTTGCTTTGCCTGAAATATTTAGAAGCTGGTAGTTGTAATTTTTAAACAATTGGTTCTTTGTTTTATAAAATAATTTGCATGCATTTGAAGAGTGAATAGTTATAACAAAAATTGTGTGTGATCTTAGATATGAAAGTGTCCATAACAAATCTTATTATAATGGAGCTAATCCCAAAATTGATGTGGAAATGGCTTGTTAGCACCGGGGACAGAAAATTCTACAAAATTGTTTGATGCATTAGTAAATTGTAATAGATTTACATGGGCATAATTTTAGGTTATGCAAACACTCTCCATTTTTCTCATTTGAGCATATTGAGCCGAAAATTGAAAGGAAAACTCTTAGCCATTCGACATTCAAACGCACTAATAAAACGGAAGTCTAAAAATGGGAATTTTCTTACTGAAACAAATCTGACATATGCAATCAATATAGATTATTTTTTAATGCGCAAATTTAAAGCATACACTACATGTTTCGTCAGAATGCTTGGTTAATTGTAAAATCAGAGGATAAAATTAGACCTACCTTAAGAAAATCAATTATCTCTAGAATAAGAGCATGTGGGTAAATTTTCTTATAATTTATAAAATGTCCAAGCAAAAGATTAGAAATAGCAATTATTAATGGCAAAAAACGAAAAAACAAACAAAAACAATGTTTACAATGATGTCCTATAAGCATTTTTCTCAGCTAGATATATCTTTGTGAAAAAAAATAAAATTTATAAAAATATAGATAATAAAGAAACATAATTTTAAGTTTAAGCACAATTAAAATTAATATGTAATCCATAAGCTTTGAACATCCCACAAAACCCAAGAATTTAGTAAATTCTCAACAAGTACATTAATGTAGAGAAGATATTATCAACTGTCTCAACTACGACTCATATCCATGAAAATATCCTGTTCATAGTGCACACCATTGAAATGATGATTCAAATGAAATATGCATGTTTTAACTGTCTATCCTGCATTCCCCCTCTGCCATGCACTGTATACATTTATATAATATAACTATGTATTTTATACCTTCTTTATTTTGTGAAACCAGGCTTCATAATCAGTTTTGCATCACATGATTCAAGGTCTATTCCTTGTGTGCACACTATTTCGGGGAATTGTTTTAAAAAAGATAGGCTATAAGCTTTGATATTTATTAAACCAAAATGGAAGCTATGCAGATCAAAGCAAAGAGGTTCTAGTACAAGGGCATATCAATGTGGACAACGAGTGTGCAGCATGACAGGAAAATGTTAAAATTAAAGTTATTTTCTCTCTCTCCTTCCTTTTCTCTCTCTCTCTCTCTCTCTCTCTCTCTCTCTCTCTCTCTCTCTCTCTCTCTCTCTCTCTCTCTCTCTCTCTCTCTCTCTCTCTCTCATGATAATGCTTTTATTTATATAGTTTGAAATATCAATAGTGATATGACACCAATATAAAGTAGAAAGCTTCTCATATTCCTGTATTCAACCACACTTTTCAGTATCAAAGACTACACACTATTAATAGATTGCAAAAAGTATATACAATCATTCTTACTTGCACCTTATTTCACCTCTCCTATATCTAGCACTGCACATGTATGTCTGTTTGTATAAATGCCGATTTGATCAACCGTTAAACCAGGCAGCAGTGCGATCATCATCCTCGCAAGCCAAGCTTGAGAAATATGAGCAGGAGATGACTACTCTGAGGCTGAAACATCAGCTTGATCTCAAGGTACTATACAACCATGCAGCATTGACTTATCATTACCCTTCTGAAATTGTTTTGCAAAATGTCAACTTTCACTGTTTTCAGGTTGAGCAACAATCAGAAAATATTATATCACTATCTTTGTTTTGGGAGCATGATACATAATGGAATAGAATGCTGCCATTATCCTTATTAAGTGTTAAACCTACTAAAGTATCCCCTATGATTGTTTTCCTTTTTTTTTAACAAAGGTAGAAAAATATATTAACAACAAAGTAAAATGTCCATCTTTTAGTGTTTTTGTCATTTGTTTTGGATTCAATGATCTTTGAGGAATGACAAATAATAATTTGACATCCGGTTTATCTTAAATAACCTGTAGGCTATCTTTTAGACAACTTCTTAACTTTTGTTTCATACGATAACAACTACTTGACCAATTTAAGGATGAGAGCTCAAACAATGCATATTTTTTCTTTCTTGTTTCATATTAAAACACATATAATAAAGACCATTTGAAAAAAAGTGTTAAATACTAAAAAATCATGAAGTATATTTTCTCAAACATCGGTGATCAAAAGTGTAGTGAATATTTTTAAATCATCAGTGATCAACGTATTGGTCCACAGACTTTGCGTCAAATAGACAGCCAAAACCACACCAAATTAAAAATCCTGCTTGCTTCAGGCTTAAAAGAAAAGAAAAAAGACGGCTTCTGCGAGAAAAATCCTGTCTTCCAGTAGTTCTTATCTAGAATCTAGATCTACAGTCGATTAGAAATTTTAATGGTTGATAAAATGAGTGTCCAGAGATTTCTTGGTCCACTGTTGATTCAAGCTTCAATACCTAATAGTTAAGTACTAAATGATATTTCATTCTTGTTGGTTTTTATGTCTGATGGTTCTTTTTTAAACAATTTCAATAAAATTAAAAATGAAGTCGAAGGCCATGCAAGACGTGTTTCACAACAGTGTTGTATGACACGTCTGTCCCGTCGCGCAAGAGTTTGATGCCAGACTTAGCCACAGAGTGACCCTGCTTTGGCACACAGTTTTTATAGAGTTCGCTTGCTCGATGTTTACTAAGTCAGATACAGGCCAGAGCTAGAGAGCTATACTGTTAGTGGTCTAACATTCTGCTGACATGATGATTTTCTTTCTTTACTTTGCTAACACTAACTCCTAATTTAACTGTTTTGAATAAGAATATAACATGTTTGCTATAACTGCTCTATCTAGACACACACACACACTAACTAAATGTGAATTATAAACATCTTGTAATAAGACGCCAGTCAGAGGGCAATATACTACACCTTGCTGAAATAGCGCTAAAAGTCACTGTTAAATGGTATTGGTTTTCAGTGATTAAAGGCAGTTTAAAAATGTTTATTGTTATAAAAATACCTAGAATCTTTATAAAAAATCAATTCCATATTTTTCTTTTGTGAAGCTTGTAATTAAACCCTACACCTTTGGTTCATATGCGACAAATAGTTAACTTGGTAAGCCAATAAGCTTAAAATCTCTTAGGTTTGTGTGAAATATTACATGCATGATCAAATTTAATTAAACACGTCTCATGGTAATAGTTAGGAAATAATGCTACCACCAATAAATTGATCCATGGCCTTTTGCATGTTTGTCATCTCTATAGAAGATCATTTTGTTGTTGTTGAAAGTTAACGCTTTAAAAATACATGTATGGTGGTACAATAAATATTTTTCTCCCAGAGGATTTTTTTTTTCATAATTCAATTGATTACTTTTAAAATGTTTGTTAGTATTTTTTCTTGTACTTATGGATTGTAATTGAAAATAAGGAAATTTTCTTGGAATAGAAATTACATGCATAGCGATTTTTATAAGGGGAAATATCTAATATTATAAACTCTCTGTTCCTATAGGCTGGTTCTTAAGTTGTTCTTTTTAATTACTTTTTTTTAATCAGAAATTTTAATAAGTCAATAATTTTTTTTATGTGTTTTAAATTTTTTCTTCAATAATTAAAATTGCTGTGGGAAAAATATGTAGTCCCTAGTAAAACTGAGAGTAATAAAAGTACTTTGTTGTATTATTGTAATCTTGTGATTGAGAATTTCAATCAGTCACTGGCAGTAAATACACATGTTAATTGACTTCAACCTGTAAAGACAGGTTTGTTTTTTTCAATCTTATTATTCAATAATATCTAGTCTTTTCGGATAAAAAATTGTTGTTAGGTTTATAAATTACAAAAATAATGTCCCTCTATTTTACAGCGACTTTTGAAATTTTATCTTGAGATATTAATTTTCTGTGGGGTATCCAAAGTACAATTTACGTAGTTTTTCTCTGCATTATGTGTCTTTAAGAGATACTTTAATATATAAGTTGCTTGACCCTTAAAAAGCTTTGTATGTCCAATATAGGTTAGTGTTACGAATGGCGTAGTTACATAATATTTATTTAACTTATGAAACACCTGTGTATACTTATAAACTAAAATGTAGTGTCTATATAACTGCTTTTACTTAATATCACTCACCTTATCTGTACTAATCTTATGGATCACATAGTTTTACTCAACTTTACTGCTGTTAAATCATCTTACTCACCTAAACATAAATATCAAATTAATGTATTTGACTTTACTTTTATTTAGATAACACAATGTTTCTCCTTACATTTCAGGAAGCTCAACAATGCAACCGAAGCAAGAACAGCACCAGGTCCACAGCTACAGGCTACTCCTACATGACAGGCTCGAGTGTGCCCTCGAGTGCATCTGTGGCCAGAGGCAAGGGAGGTCCCTGCAGCTCTGAGGGAAACAAAAGGGCAGCGGAAGGAGCTGTTGAATCAGTTGGTACCAGTGATGACAATGATTCAGATGTGCCTTCAACCATAAAAGATGCCCTTCAATTAAGAGATGTGCGTAGCCCTGATAGTGTAGCAAGCTTTCTGGACACAATCATAATCAATTATTCCCAAGAAATCTTTACCTGTATCTGGTTCCATTTCCTAACATGCCTAACATAGTCAAAATAGAGAGAAATAAATGTAGGAAAAACCTCTTGAATAATGAGGAGGATCTAAAAGATGAATTTTTGTTACTAAGCCTGAAATAAAAACATCCATTAAAAAAAAATCTGATTCCTCTTTATGTATGTGTGTTTTAACGGTACTGGTACTTTTAAACAGTATATATATATTGTATATGTCTCCAGATCAGGAGGTTCTCCGTTCAAATCCATTATCACTAATAAAAACAAGTTTTACTCATGACCACCCGTATCCACAGTAACACAGAACAGTCCATAAAGAAAGATATTGCCTGTGCTTTGTTGCTCGACCCACAAAAAAAGGAAGACAACTCTATAACTTGTGGGCCGACCATTCCTCCTATCCCTACCCCTCTTTTGCTTTGATAACCCGAAACTTTACCTTGACACAAGAGATACAATGTCAGTGTGTATATTACCAGTGCCCATTTCTCCCTTCCCACTCATCTCTCCCTTTTTCATGTACACCATTTATAAGGCAAAAAAATAGGTGGTCGCGCTGGACAGCGTTTTATCTGTTTTGGTTGGGTCATAGGGTGCCCGCAGTCTTGTTGAGCAGGTGGTCATGTGGGCAGTAACGAAATAGAGAAAAAATGCAAGGGAGGTAATGAAAAGTGGTCCCCATTACAGGTAGTCAGCAGGGAAAATTTACAAATAAATCAATGAATACATGGCTGGAGATATCATCAATATCTTACCTTGTGCAGAAAATAAAACTTGAATGCTATTTTCCATTTAGACTAAAAATCTTCCTTCCAACAGGAGAGACACAGGGACTATGCAGCAGTAGGCAACGAGCTGAAAATGCTTCTCTCAGAGATGCGTGGGCTCATCTCATCAGGCCACACGGCAGAACACCAGGATGAGAGGCTGTGGGACAGAAACAAGCGTTTTCAGCCAGCAAATTTCTCAGCATCTGATGGAGCCCACAACTCCAGTGCCTGGGCTAACAGAAGATCTGGAGATGTGGCTGCACTGCGAGTGCAGGACTTGGGGTGAGCTGCTCAGGATGAATGATAGTATTCAATATGTCCTTATTTTGTATCATCTAATCATGGCTCCGTTTCCATCCAAGTCAAATACATCTTTTTATCTCTTTTGTATTCTTCCTATCTGTCAACAGTATTACAGATTTATGATTGTGATTGCTTATTCTAATGTATTTAAGAATGTTATTTTTGTGTTTTTAATTGGTTCAACTATTGATCTCAAAGAAGAAGATAAGGATAGTATGGATATTTGAAGAGTATCATAAAGTATTACAGTTCTTAGTCATACTTCTAATTTTTCCGTGACTATAGTACAACTTGACTCATCAAACCAGATAATTTATTTTTAAAAATTTGATGCAAGGTGTTTTGAATTCTTAGGTGGCCCCATCTACCAAGATGATATTGAAACAATGACACCCCCCAAACCCTCAATCCACACAGCTTGCTCATATCCCACAGTTTAAAAGCTTGAACTCTTCTGACCCATCCTCATTCATAAAGTTTTGGCAGCTTTGTCACTTTGATTTTCTGTCATGCTTGGATGCCTTTGTCGGCTACAGCTGCTCAAGTTTAAAGTTTTTTTTTTTATTACCTAGGAATATTTTAAAGAAAATGATAAAGTGATATTTTTTTTTTCATAACCTACTAATACTTATAAATTATATTTGAAGATTGTAATTTCTTTCAAGCCCTCTAAACAACACTTGAAAAGGTACATTTGCATAATGCAATATTCAAAACAGATTAAACATTTCTTTTTTACTTTGTAAAGTCTATAACCTTTGGAAAATCACTGGATCTTATCTACAAAATTGAAATATTACTCCACACAAAGTTCATTTTTTAATGTTAATCCTCAACAAGTCTAAAATTCTCAGAGAATGATGGTTGCATTTATTTAACTCCGCCAGATTGGACACCGCTGCATCAGATTCTGAGTTGCTTGCAGAGACAGACAGGGATAAGTCATGGGCAAGCAAGTCTTTCTCAGGCTTGGGTGACATCTCAGACTTCTCTATCTACAAAGGTGAAATTGACACAAATCCAATGTGACTAACTCTTATGGTTATTTTAAAATTTGTTTTCCTGTTACATTTTTAACAAGTTTAAAATGATCACATTTTCTTTTCTTCTTCTTCTTCTTTTTTTTTTACTCTCTTTCTTTTTTTTTTATAATACATAAAAAGTCCAATATTCAGGTATGAATGAATAACATGAAAAATGTTTTTAAGCCTATGATCCTGGCTCATTAAACCCAAAAGTGCAGAACTGCACAGCGGAAGCCAAGTAAGAAATATGGCTTCCTTATTTATTTTTGTTTTGGTCATCAGCATAGTTATATTTGAGACAAAACTTTTAAAGTTAAGGATAGTGTTTGGTTAACACTCAGTTTTGAATTTTTTTCAATGGCTTCTACTGTTCTGAAGAATGGAGGCCGAGATCATCCTCTCCTTCTCGTAGACAGCCTTCCCCTCTGTGCGAGCCTGGTTTGAACCACAACTTAAGCTCTGTTTCAAGAGGAGGAATGTCTGAGGTGTCAAGACTCAGCCAGTCGTTAGGCAGTCCGTCCAGGCCCTCAAAACCGTTCATGCGTAAGTGAAGGATTATGGCTCTTGAGTAAAGATATCTACAAATTTTGTTCAATTGCAGATCTCAATCCTAATCACTAAATTTTTGTATGAATTTGGCCTGACTAGCCCATCTGTCTCAATAGTTTTTCTGTTAACTTACAACACACATTTATCATTTATCATCCAGAGTATTTTACAGGGCGTTAGAAGTCTCATTCTGTGTATTTGATTTGAGCAGGCGGTCGCCGGCTGCAGGATCATAAATCAACTCCTAATTGACATGTCACCTTTGATAAAGGTTACAGAGATGATGAAACTAAGACCCTAGCTAACGGGCAAAAAACAACAAAGTTATGCATGTTTTATCTCACTGTCTGTTGATTGTCTTTGAAGAGAACCACTATTTGTTGATTGTGCTACATTTTGTTTTTATATTGGTGAAACCTGTGACTTTCTAAGCCTATTTGTTTAAATTCTAGAATATTATATGTGTGGATATTTTAAAGTACAACTTAAAAATGTTTTTTTTTTAAATTTTATTTCTCCAATACTCAGAGAGTTAGTATTTTAGAAATGAGCTAAGACATTGTACAACTGAGATGGCGAATTGCTTCTAAAATTAAAACACGAATCATTCAAATCATGGACCTCCTCTGATTGGGCTGACACAAGCAGGCTTCTTTTTATATTTAGAACAAACAAATGACGTTGGTCTGATTAATGTATATCGTTATTGTGATTTTCCACCTTTTACCTATATCAAAAACAATTTTTATCCTCTCAGGTACCATTACCCCAGTTCCAGATAGCCAAGAACTCTGCAGACGGTTGGAAGAGAAGATCAACAGCTTAACTCGCATGGGTGGAAACTTGGTCAAAGAGAACAAAGGTTAGCTTACCTCTCATAGTTCTTTGGAACTGATTTGAAGCATTTTTTTTCTTTTTTATTCAAAAACAGTTTTACCAATTCATTTATATATTTTGGTTAAAACCATTTTTCGGTTGGAATTGCTATTGACAGTTTAAAAGATTTCAAGATCAATGCAAGTGTCATTTTTATTTTGTCTCCCCTGCTTTTTTTGTTACTTAACAGAGTCACATTGCAAACATGTGTGCGGTGAAATAGATCGTTACTTCAAAGATACAAAGCTGAAGTTTTCAAATCTTCAAAATTTTTTATTCTATCTTTATTGGTTCAAAAGATATGAATTACGTAAAAACCCTGAAAATTGTGAAATTTTATGAGGATTTCTGGCAAAATACTGTGTTAATCTCTTAAAGTGAGCAACAGGCTTAGCCTCTCACAATTTATTGTCTTTGTAAGATACGCTGCTGATTCAATACCCACTCACTACCCCAGAGTGTAGAAGAAAGTTCTCACACATCCAATGTAAAAAAAAAAAATCAAATTTCACACTCTTTTCAAAATGTGCACAAGCCATTATCCTATACTTCTCTTCTTCATGATGAAAGTGCATGACATTTATGCGGTGTGTTGAAATGGCAGGAGTAAAGAAAAAATATAATTTTATTCAGTTGCATTTCCTTGAAGTCATCTCTCTTACACCAAAGCTATGCAAAAAGATATTAGAAAAATGATCAATGGTTGCTAAATAATACAGTAATGTATAGGGACTGTCTGTTTGAGAATTTGTTTGAAAAACTTTGTGAACTGATATAAAATTCATGAGTTAAAATAATTTTTCATTTCACCCTCTAAATACTGAGGTTGGTGCGATGGGCATGAAATAATTCAATGAAAATAGTATTGAAGTATCATTTTGTCATCATACAGATCTTGACTTTATATTTCACAGAAATGGCAGACCTTATCAACCTTCAAGGAGAAAAGCTTGTCTCTGTGAAGCAGACTGAGAGGGCGGCCTGGAGCAAGAGCTGACAATACTGTGGTTGGTGCGATGGGCATGAAATAATTCAATGAAAATAGTATTGAAGTATCATTTTGTCATCATACAGATCTTGACTTTATATTTCACAGAAATGGCAGACCTTATCAACCTTCAAGGAGAAAAGCTTGTCTCTGTGAAGCAGACTGAGAGGGCGGCCTGGAGCAAGAGCTGACCTGTTTAAATTGTTACATTGATGTTCAATGGCAAACTTACGATAAAACTTTCGTTTGCTCAGAAAACCTGAACCAAAGATACTACGTTGTTGTATAGACGAATATTATATTTACTGTATTGGTTTATTAAATTAGAGGAGGCATATAGCAACCCAGTTAGAACTCTCGGTTAATGAGCAGAAGTTCTGAGGTTAGAAACTCAAGAAGTGCCTCTGTCTCCATATAGGATTCTTTGTGAAACTAAGTAGGCCTAGATGTACTAATAACTAAAGATATAATTACATGGGTGCAAGAATAAACCGGATTTCCGGATTCGTGCCAGAAGTTGCGATCCTCCTCCGGATTTGACTCTGGATTTGATTTGGCCTCGGACTTGTGAATCCATTGGTATGTCCACCTTTAAAAGTGTGTAAATATTGTGTTTTACGATTAAAACACTCGAAATGCCCCCCTTTTTTGTTTTTTTTAATAATATTTCCATTCTGGCAGGACTCAAAAATGGATTTTTGGTGGCTTTTCTTTTTTCGAGGCACACAAGATGTCGTCCGACGGGTAACAGCTTCCGATGCCGAGCTGACAACCTGTGCATTGTGACACTGAGGCAAAATTTTATCTGTGTTGGTCTGTGTAGGGTGCCTGCCATTTTTTTTGGCTCTCGATTCAGAACTTTAAACACATATTTGTCTAGAATGCTTAGTCTAAGTATAGAACCAAGTAGTATAATTTATCTCAGATACTAATAAAAGAAGGTCACAATAAAAATTATTTATGAAATAAGTTTAGTTTTTGAAATATTTGAAAATTTAGCCATGCGCATAACCGCTGGGCACACTTTGATCTAGATAGCTGGTCAAGCCATACTATAGCTTTGCGTGTACGTGCAAAGAGAAGTCCTCCACTGACCATTGATCTTGATTCTGGTATCACATGCTTGGACCGGCAACTGTGTTAGCCTAGGTATGCATACCAAGACAGACTGCTTTGTCATCTGTAACTGACAACTCACGCTTGTTCTAGCTTGGTGTGCTCGTGCATATTGACATACATATTGCATTCTATAGCAAAATTCAGATATCAAGAATCAAGCAGTAGGCTATAAAACAAAGAACATTTAAATTAAAACATTCTGAAGCAACCTTTTCTGTTTGTTAATATGCCTGATTCAAAAAAGGTTAATAGGCTGTTATGTGTGTGAATTTCTTTTTCTGCAAAATCTTTATATCCTGGAAGATTTAACGCAAAATTAAAGTTTAAAAATGTACCCAATTGCTTGCAATTACTATTTAGTTGTTCATTATAATATCAATATGTATACCCATTTTTGTAAGTTGAGAGTTGTCTTGAGATCAAATATAATGGCAACGGTCTCACATCATGTTGTTCCTGACGGATATAATTCTCCATTGACCAACCTCAGACAGAAGGTCTTTCATGCATCAAAAAATTTGTCAACATTGTTTTGTTGTTTTTTTGTCGTGAAAATTGTTTGTTATATTCTTTCTTTTCTTTTCTTTTTGTTTTCTTAAATTTTTTATTGATTGTGTTTTCATAGATGTATTTAATCTCAAAGTGGTGTTTCTACATTTTAGGAAGCAAAAAAAAGGTTTTATTTCTGTTTGTAGACAATACCACCTCTGACCTTTCTTGAAATACAATATAGGTGAAATATTCCGTCCATAAAAATACCATAATTGAATATTACCACTTGAACTTTCTTGCGCATTTATCATAGCCAACGACATTTTGTATTTTCCGACCAACATGCCCTTTTACCTACACAATGAAACATTCCAATGTTACGCATATTTGTTCTTATTTGGTTTTTATTGCTCATTTATTAAATGACAATGTTTGATTTTTATTTAGCAATGTTTTGAAAACCTTGGAAAATTTGGACATTCCGGAAGGGCAACTTAAAGTGTCTAGCTTTATTTCCATTTGTGAAATGAAATGATTTGATTATCATTTGATAATACAGAAAAAATATCAGCAATTATATTTTCCTTCTGTCTCAGCGATATTCTGAAAAGTTCGAATCTCATTCTCCTATGTAGCTTTTTAAATTTTTTTTTTTATGCCAAATATTTTACATGACTGTCAATATAGATATAGACACATTGGGTTAATTTACAACAAAATTGCCTCTTTGAATTGTACAGTTCTTCAGATTAAATGAAATTTGCAGAAAGGAAGCACTTATTGACAGATTTAGGAGGATAGGAGTGATTATATCATCATATTTTTGTTCCATATAAACTGACATATAAAAGTTGTTAGCACACTGCTTATCTGTGATAAATGACACTTGCATAAATTTGTGAGAATCAGCACCAGGTAGAATGTTTGGGGGAGAGCAGAAAACGGATTATTTATTGTATTGTTTTGTCAGGTAAATATTTGGTTGTCATTGCCTGGAACAAACTTTTTTTAGTTGAAACAAATTATTTTGCTGCTTCCATTTGAAGAGAATGAAATAGAATATATTTTCATATCTTGTTTTTGTTTTGGATTCTACGAGGCATGCAGATCTTAATATTTTTCCCTTATGTGCTGCTTGACTGACATCCGTACCAATTTTTGTTTATATATATCTTCATTGTATCAGGGCTTATCACAAAGCCAAAGGCTACATACATGTATTGCTCACCACTATCTAATACCAAACAACGCTGGTTTAAACAGATATAGAGGCATGTTTTGCTACAAAAGTATGTTTTTAATATCCTATATTTTGTGTGACATGCTAACATTTTTTCCCTTAATATCATACATTTTCCAGTGAGACAACAGCATAAATACTCTGGGCTTTGTTACTGTTTTTGCTTGACCAAAATATTTTCAAAATGGAACTTTTACAGCATTATGAATGCCTAGTTTAGTGAAACAACTCATACTTGTGTACTGTTTAAGCCACTGGATCATTATAACCCATCCTCATCATCATCATCATCATCATCATCATCATCATCATCATCATCATCATCATCATCATCATCATCATCATCATCATCATCATCATCATCTTATTATTATTATTATTATTACTATTATTATAATTATTAATATTATTATTATTATTTTTATCTCTATTTTCATTACCAGTAAAGATACATTTTACATATATTATTGTATGCAATACTACATTATATTAAATGCACATTCTTTTACCATGTATGTCAATAAAAGCAATAATCACATTTTTGCTTATTTACTTACTTCAAATTGTGATATTGCTTGTACTTAACTATATACATTGTTGAATGTTCTCATTTTAGATTTGTATGGCAAAAAATTCTTGTCATGGTTATAAGTAAGTTTTTTTTCCATAATATTGGAGCAGATTTGTGAAATACTTGCGATGTTTAAGGTAAAAGCAACAAACGTTAGGTAAATGACATACTAACAGAATTGGGTCATCATTCAAAGCTTGTTTTTTCCCCCAGAAGCCTATAAACGGAAATTGGGTTTTCTGTATTTTTTAGACATAAGGAAAGCACCAAAAGTTAGGTAAAGGACATACTAACATAATTGGGTTATCATCCAAAGCTATTTTTTCCCCCAGAAGCGTATAGACTGATATAGGGTTTTCTGTATTTTTTTAGACATAAGGAATTCAATGAAACCATTAATTAGTTGATTAAATGAATATAAATCATAAATCAGGAGTTAATTTGTGAACTTCATTTTGAACTTGATTATTTAGTTGTGAAATAAATTTCAGATAATGAGGAACACATTGTTACACAGTATGTGCATGGCACTTTAACAAGAAACAAAAGTAAGAATGCAAATCTTACCTAAGAACTTCAAAAAATTTTGCTTTTTATTGTTTAAGGGTCAGTAATAAAATATTCATTGTTATCTACATTACCATCGATGAAACGTATTGGTTTTTTTTTCTCTTAAAGCTAACTTATTGCAACATTACTTGTAAAGAATATATAAGGAATGAGATTTCACCAAAACGTATTTTATTTTTTGGCAGACCTGAGTCATGTTTAACAAGCAGAGTGTCATAGTGTCATTTTCTAATGAAAATAGACATTTTCCGTTTGGCCAACTTATGTTCTAATTTAAGGACTGGAAGTAATCTCATCGTCTATCATTAGTCACGTCTTTGCAGACATTATTGCCTAATGATCTAACTAACTAAAACCTAAAAAAGCAGAGCTCACGGCTTCCAACAAAGTTACTTAACCCTTCGTGAAATAACATTCCTAAGAAGAATATTGTGAAATAATGTTTCGAATTATACGGGCAATCCCAAGATTTATCTTTCCTACTACATGCCAAACAAACTATTGGGTGGTGTTCCTAAACTCTTTGAAGCGCATGGTTCCTTCTCTGCGGGCGGCATGTTGTGTTTGATCATGGCGGCCAAGGCTGCCTTGTACTTCACGCCGCCCAGATCCTTCAGCTTCCGCAGACGGACTTCATTGGGGACGCAGTTTGAAATTATCTGGCATTCTTTTAGACACCCTGTAGTGGAATTAACGGACAGAAGGATAAAAAGGGTGGTGTTGGTACTTAAAGAGCCTCTAGATAATAATAACGAGGGTGTTGGTGGGACGGGGTAGAACTCTCTGAATGAAAGGTGATCGTTTACAGAGCTTGTCGGTAGTATTACTTATTAGCAAAAAAAAAAAAAAAAGACAAAAAGGATTCGCGTGAAAGAGGAATTCTTAAGACGTATGTAGCATATTATTTCTTACAATAAATTTCAAAAAGTTATCTGTTTCTTCTGACAACTGTTCTTTTCTTCTTTTTTTTTTTTTACCCGTAAATATCGCTTCAATAAATAAAGCAGAATTAATGAATAATTCCCCACACCAGTTATGCATATTCGAATGCTGGTTTCATAAAATTTAACAACAAAAACAAGGTGTGACCTTTCGCCATCTTGAATGAGCTGTCGCGAGTGGAGGCGTAATTACTGAGAATCTCGTAGATTTTGTGCCTGGGCGGCTCGGGCCTGGGCCAGTACTCCAGGTTGCGCTTGTAGGCGTACTTGAAGCGGCGGCGGCACTGCTGGTCCAGCCGCTCGTTGGTCATCCCGTGCCGCTTGACGACCATTTCAGACGCGCGTACTCGGTTCACCATCCAGCGCTGCCCAGTGGAGTACCCAATGTTTAAAAAAAAGAGTAATTATATATAATGTGCATAGGTTTACATAATTTTATATCCGAAACCAAAACTTGAAAAAAAATTAAATCAACATTAACAACGACAAGAAAAAAACCCCAATTATCATCATCATCATTAACAACATTAAAGAGAAAACATCATCACCAAGAAGAAGAACAACAAAAACAACAACAACTCTCCGCATCTGACAATTATAAGCATCCTTACTTGATAAACAAAGAAAAATTAATCTCCTTACCTGAAATCAGAAATCTCTATTATCTGACAGTAAAAGATCTCCTACCTAACAACCAGAAACCCTCTGTATATGACAGTCAGAAATCTCATTACCAAATATTCAGAAAATTCCTTATCTGATAGTCAGTAACCCACTTACCTGATAGTCAGTGATCTACTTACGTGATAGTCGGAATGCACGTAGTGTATCTAAACTAATAGTAAAAAAAACCTGCATTACCATCAGAACCTCCTTACTTGACGGTCAGAAACCCCCGAATCTGATAGCTAGGAACCTCCTTACCTGAAGGTCAGAAACCTCGGTAACCGATAGTTTGAAAACCTTTCGCCATCTTGAATGAGCTGTCGCGAGTGGAGGCGTAATTACTGAGAATTTCGTAGATTTTGTGCCTGGGCGGCTCGGGCCTGGGCCAGTACTCCAGGTTGCGCTTGTAGGCGTACTTGAAGCGGCGGCGGCACTGCTGGTCCAGCCGCTCGTTGGTCATCCCGTGCCGCTTGACGACCATTTCAGACGCGCGTACTCGGTTCACCATCCAGCGCTGCCCAGCGGAGTACCCAATGTTTAAAAAAAAAGGAATATATAATGAACATAGGTTTACATAATTTTATATCCGAAAGCAAAACTTTAAAAAGTCATTAAATCAACATTAACAACGAGAAGAAAAAACAACAACAAATCATCATCATCATCATCATCATCATCATCATCATCATCATCATCATCATCATCATCATCATCATCATCATCATCATCATCATCATCAATAATAACAACAAAGAGAAAAACATCAAGAAGAAGAACAACAAAAACAACAAGAACCCTCCGCATCTGACAGTTATAAGCATATTTACTTGATAAACAAAGAAAAAATAATCTCCTTACCTGAAATCAGAAACACCTATTATCTGACAGTAACAGATCTCCTACTTAACAGCCATAACCCCTCCGTATATGACAGTCATAACTCTCATTACCAAATATTCAGAAGATTCCTTATCTGGTAGTCAGTAACCCACTTACCCGATAGTCAGTGATCTACTTACGTGATAGTCAGAAAGCACCTAGTGTATCTAAACTAATAGTTTAAAAAAACTGCATTACCGTCAGAAACCTCCTTTACCTGACGGTCAGAAACCCCCGAATCTGATAGTTAGGAACCTCCTTACCTGAAGGTTAGAAAACTCCATATCCGATAGTAAAAAAAAACATTACCTTCAGAAACTTCCTTAGCTGAAGGTCAGAAACCCCCGAATCTGATAGTTAAGAACCTCCCTACCCTAAGGTCAGAAACCCCCGTTACCGATAGTTTGAAACGTCCTTACCTGATAGTCATCGTCCAACACGAGCGCCATGGACGGGGACTTCTCTCGGGAAAAGGAGAACATCGCGGACGTGTCTCGGCGCACCGTTGGAGTCGGCAGCGGCATGAGACGCTGATGGCGGTCCGTAAAGTGCTTGGCCGTCAGGTATGTGCGATGGGGGTACGGCTTGTAGCGGCTCGCTCGATCCGGCGCGGGCTGGGTAGACAGATACACCTCTGGTTCCGACAGAAAATCGTCCGAACTCGATTGGCCCATTTGCTCTGTCTTGTGGTAAGATTTCACACTCGCAGTCTCACTATGGAAAATGAGCTTCTTCTTGTGTGGCACTGACTTGGGTTCAGCTTGATAAAGAAGCACACTGCCTTCCCGGCTGTTAGGTTCTGAGAACTCCTTAGCTGTCTTTGAGTGCATCAAGTTCGCCTGATGGAAAATGCATATTGGGCACTCAATAATCATTAAATGACATGTAAAAACCAGAGATGTGTAACATCGCCACAACTACAAATATGAGTAATGCTTCTAGTGCTGCTAGTGATATTGCTAGGGATATAAGCACGGGTCATGCTAACTTCCGTTTCAATAACATTGTGAGCTCGTTTTGTGGGATGTCTCGCTAAAAATCTATTGTATATGGTAGTACTGCAGACAAAGTGTATGAACAAACGCACACAATGTTGAAATGTACACAAATGGAGGTGTAGGCGCGGGGAGAGATTGAGAGATGAGATTTAAATATCGGGAAAGAAAGAGAGAGAGAGAGAGATAGAGAGAAGAGAGAGAGTGAGAGAGAGAGAAAAACAGAGAGAGAAGAGAAAGAGAGAGAGAGAAGGGGAGAGGAGAGAAAGAGACAGACAGAGAGAGAGAGAGAGAGAGAGAGAGAGAGAGAGAGAGAGAGAGAGAGAGAGAGAGAGAGAGAGAGAGAGAGAGAGACAGACAGACAGAGACAGACAGACAGGCAAACTGACAGAGACAGACAAAGAGAGATGCAGATACAGATAGACAGATAGAGAGTCAGACAGACACACAGAGAGAAAGAGATAAAGATGAAAAAATAGCTAGATAGAAAGAATTTTTCGTTATCAGTTTGCATACTACCTGTCGCAGAGAAGCAAACTCTCTCATGCCTGCTGACTTTGGTCTATTCAACCTCATTTTGATCTGATCATACGGTATGATGCCCTCCTCGTCCGACAGCCTCACCCTGCCAGAGAATTCACCAGGATCGGAGTGGTTCATCACATCATCTTGCGAGGCCCTGTTTTTGCGGTAGCTGCGATTCTTTTGATCTGTGAACACTTCTAGGTCTTTTGTGGTGGTGGGAACAGTTCGTCACATATTGAAGAAAATTTCAATTGCACTTTGTACAAGCCCATGAAGCATAATTATAGTGAATCATTGTAGGAAGAGAAGGGACTGATAGTTTTAAGGCATCACATAAAAAAAATTAAAACCGGCTGCTCTAATCACCCCTTTCTCCCCTCCCCCCTCAATTCAAACAAAACCCAAAATAATACTGTTAGCCAGCCACGACGCTCTTGGAATTACAATCCTACCAAGACTCTTATTTTCTAACTTCGACTTTTGTTTAGATTGACACTTTTGTTTAACTATTTGACTATTCATTGGCCTCTGGCATGAAGAATACAATTAATAAATTGACAGTTCTTGCGAAACAAATTTTTAATTGTATCCTCAGAGAAAAGAGAAATCGAATGAAGTCTCTTGTGTTTTTGATATAGTAATTTATTTTATGAACCATTGATTAAGATTCTATAAATAATCTCCCCTAAAGAAGAAGATAAGTAAACAAAAACGTAAAGTTTCACTCACTACTTTCACAGACTGTTCCAAGGATGTCTGTCGCCTTTCGGTCTTCTATAGTGTTCTTGGATTTCACAGGATTAAGCTTTTCAGAAAAGGTTTGTTTTGGTATTTCGTGAGATGCATCCATATGTTTGGTTTGTGAAATTGCATTTGATGTACTATCTCCGTTGTTTTTAAAACTTTTCTTACGACTGTTTACAGTGTTTCCATGTGAAAAAGGCTTCAAAACTTTGTTTTGGGGATGCTCCGGGTTTATTGTAATATTGCTCGCCTCTGACTTCATAGGAGAAACGTTGCATATATTGACATTTATATCTTTTACATCGTCGTCTGTATGATTTGTAATCTTAGTGATGTTGCGATGCTTGGTTCCAGAAGCTGAGTTGATGGTGTTCCTTCTGGTTTTTGTAGCTTTCCCTTTGGCATGTACATTTTGAAGTGATGATTTTTTAAGAAACAAATCTTCATTTGACTGAAAGTGAACGCGCGGTAAACCAGCTTTGCTGCTTGTTTCGAGTGTATGAAAATGTCTCTCTGCACTCTTATCTTTTAAGGCTGATTTCAATGTCGTCGTTTCCTTCACAGCTATTGTCTTAGGTTGACTTGTTTGACAAGGTTTCGTTTTGTTTCGTACATCGATAGGCCCTAAAGCTTTACCGGTACCGGAAGAAAGAGCTCCTTCTTTTCTAGTAGATACCTGTCTTCCTTTGTTTTCCTTGGGTTTTCCTTTCGTGATAGCATTGTGATTTCTGTCAAGACAGATATTCTCTAGAGTGTCAGCTCCTTTGTTTCCAGGCAAAATTTCTCTCCCACGAAAATCTTCAATTCTTGGGGTGTGAACTTGGGCATTAACTATACCAAGACCACTTTGAAATTTCCTTCCTTCGTCACTATGATCGAGAACGAAGCTTGTAGTATCAGTCAAGCCGGAATTGATGAGTTTTGATTGATTAGTGAATTCGATTGATTCTTTAGAGTATTTGATTCGTGCCGAGTTGTTCAAATTGTGTATAGCTTCCTCAGATATGTCCTCCAGACTTTCGCTCTTGTTGAAATTTATGTTATGCCCTGCTCCGTCCCTGAAGTGAGACTCCGCGTGCAAGAGGCTTCCATCACCAGCTGATACATGCATTCTGGATATGAATAAAAAAATTCTCAAACAGAATGTGTTTGAAATAATTATTTTTTTAACTTAAGCTTTTATAACTTCCAAATAAATGTTGCGAACCCTGCTGTGTGGGAAATTTTAATATTACATCCTCCTACCTTATTATGTGTGCATAGTATCTTATCTTTTTGTGAAGCTTTTAAAACGTAAAAGTTAACAACAGCCAATGGGATTCAGACGTTAACTGCATGATAACTCTAGCTTTTTTCCACCTAGATAACAACGTAAGAGTGCCTCATTGTAGCGTTCTTTACCAGGCCTATTTACTTACTAATACAATGACCCATTCGTCAACATTATAGCGCTATAATCGGACAGTAAAGATAAAACTATTCTTAGGAGTTTACGTTCACTGAGGTCTTCCGATTCTCTCCATTATTTCCTATATGCAAACGGTTCTTTCCCTGTTACCTCATTGACTTATCAATGAATAAGTAATAGGTAACACGACCCAAAGAAGCATCAGTTAAAGCCCTCACCGGTGGAGCGAGGCTCTTGGGTCCAGTACTGGGCTGAGCCGGATGTCCTGCTTGTGCCGTTTGGACGGCTCCCGGTGGATCGCCTTTATGCGGATTTTCCCAGGCCGCCTGGACCTCCCGGACAGAGAATAGTACGGGCCGCGGAAGCTGCCATTGTCATCTTCTTCCACGCCCCTCTCCAGCTCGTCACCCTCGTCGTCGTCTTCTTCATCATCATCGGCAGGGCATCGACTTCCCATACGGTTAGAGTTGGACCCTCTGAAATCCTCAGATAAGTCCCAGGTTTGTAAACGACTTTCTCTATGGCTTCTGTCACCTTTTTCACTGCCCGCCCGCTTCCTTCGCACCTCATCGTGATCTGTATAGGTATTGGTAGGAGAGCACGTCAAAGACGCAGAGCGATGACTTGACTTCCTAGAACCACTTGAGGTTCTACCTTTTTCTCGAGTCTTTGTTTCCTTCCCATTTCTTCCAAGCAAAATTCCAACGTCATATTCAGCAAAATTGTTAGAATAACCATCCACAGGACTGTATAGGATGTCTTGAAGTCTAGCATTGTAAGATTTGTGTTTGCCGTTAGTTTTCACATCTCCTAGGCTGTAAAGACTGTACTTTCCTTCAGAGTCTCTTGGTCTTTCACTTGGTTTGTCGAAGACGCTGGTCCTGCTGGGCAAAGGCTCCTCAAATGAAACACATTTGATTGGCTTGGCCGCCCGTCTGTTAGAACAATGCTCTTTGGAACGATTTGTTGCACACGACTGGCTTGTATCTGATACAGAATTCACAACTCCTCCTTGGTTTTTACTCTTCGATTTCCAAGTCGATTCATGTTGCTTCTCACAGTCTGTGGATTAGAGAAGTGGTGTGTCAGCTTTTAAAAAACTCGTAATTTAAAATAAAGTTCTCTGGAGCGCAAACTAAATGGGCATCAATTAAAATGTATCAATTCAAAGATTGTTTTTTTTTTCTCTTTAGATTAAACAGCATTCAGCGTTGTACCTCCGCTGGTGTCTCCCGCAAAGAAAGAAGTCACATCGGAGACAAACAGTGGACCAGAGCCGTAGTAGTACTTGTCATAGATAAAGTCCCGCATCTCTTCTGGCGAGGATGGTTTCCGGTTGGAAGAAAAATTCTGTAAGGGCTCGGCACTTTCACTCCTCTTTCGGGAAGAAATCAATGCGGTCGCCGAGCATTCTCTTGGTGGACTGCGGAGATATTTTGTGATTGAATTTTGATATGACTTGGATTCATATTGACATAAAGAAGAAGCAATAAGGATTTGGCTAATGGTGATAATGATGATTATAGCCACATGCTTGACAATTATGCGGGGGAAGGGACAGCCACAAACCTAGATCAAGCTAGAGACCAACAGATAAGACAAGTAGACAGAGACATATTTTAGACTGGTGACATGGACGGGGATCGAACCCGCACCTTCCACTCGGCACCAGTTCGCATTGACAAGGCGAAACCAGTGTGCTTAACCTTCTAACCTATTTTCACCTAATTTCCCTCAGTCGCTAGCATCATTATTTGGTCCCTAGGTCTAGCTCCGTCTGTTAAAGCCTCTAAAGTCGTTGGACTGCTTTTCCGTATCATAATTCTATTATTAATTTTTTTCTGGCTAAGATGAATCCTTAGGGATCCTATAGAGAAACTAGTTTGTTTACGTTCTGTAATAAACTTGGACAGGTCTAACTCAGCGAAGTACGATTTCTCAGTCAAGGCAAGTCGTGTGAAAAGCCCTTTGCCGGGAGCTCTCATTTTTGTGAAAGCCGATGGCAGAGTGGTTAAGCACGCTGGTCTTCGCCTTAGCAAGGCGAATAGGTGCCGAGTAGAAGGTGCGGGTTCGATCCCCGTCCATGTCATCAGTCTAAAATGTGTCTTTGTCTACTTGTCTTATCTGTTGGTCTCAAGCTAGACCTAGGTTTGTGGCTGTCCCTTCTAACCTATTTTCACCTTACTCCCTCAGTCATTAGCATCAGTATTTGGTCCTACTACTACTACTACTGCTACTGCTACTGCTACTACTACTACTACTACTACTACTACTACTACTACTACTACTACTACTACTACTACTACTACTACTACTACTACTACTACTACTACTACTACTACTACTACTACTACTACTACTACTACTACTACTACTACTACTACTAGGTTAGAAAGGGACAGCCACAAACCTAGGTCTAGCTTAGGCTAACAGAATACTTCGGGATCCTATAGAGAAACTAGTTTGTTCACGTTCTGTAATAAAAACGGACAGGTCTTACTCAGCAAAGTACGATTTCTCAGTCAAGGCAAGCCGTGTGTAAAGCCCTCTGACAGGAGCTTTCATTTTTGTGAAAGCCGATGGCAGAGTGGTTAAGCAGACTGGTCTTCGCCTTGGCAAGGCGATGGGTGCCGAGTAGAAGGTGCGGGTTCGATCCCCGTCCATGTCATCAGTCTAAAATGTGTCTTTGTCTACTTGTCTTATCTGTTGGTCTAAGCTAGACCTAGGTTTGTGGCTGTCCCTTTCTAACCTATTTTCACCTTATTTCCCTCAGTCGCTCGCATCATTATTTGGTCCCTAGGTCTAGCTCCGTCTGTTAAAGCCTCTATAGTTGTTGGCCTGCGTCTATGTATCATACTACTACAACTACTACTACTACTACTACTACTACTACTACTACTACTACTACTACTACTACTACTACTACTACTACTACTACTACTACTACTACTTGATAATACCTCAAATATCGATTGCTGGACATGGACTTAGCCCGAGCCAATCGTTTTGGTCCCAGCGGTTTCTTGATCAGATGGATCGTGTTGCTTCTTGCTCCCAGATCCAGATGAGTGCGCATGGCCTTCACTTTTACCTTTTTATGTAGAAGTCCATGCGACCATAGGAAATATTGAAATATATTGTTATGATTGTTGTTTTTTTACACAAGGTACTAAATGTGCGGTGTAAAAAATGTTTTCCTTCACACATCTGTTGTTTCTATAATAGTATCTACTGTAATGTAAGAAATGAATTTCATTCGTCTCAATTTCACGAGCTAGACATGAAAAGGAGAGTCCTGAAGATAATAATTTAATATTAGTTTGTAGCTATGGAAATTGAAGGCGTTGTCTCTATTTACACTCTGTCTAACTCATGGTGTATTTGAAACATCCCCGTATTTATTCTTTAAATACGCAATGTATCTTCTATGACTGAGGTAAATTTTAAGAAAGGCTCCGTTGTACCTATGAAAACAAAAACAAACATATTTTGAAACAAAAAAAAAGTTCTATGTAGATTTATTTGGTTAAAAAAATAATAAAGGTTTACCTTGTTGTTGTTTCTGCTACTCCGTTCAAAGATGTTTCTGTAACACAGTCCAGCCGTCACCTGATCTATATTGAACATTAGGTTGTATGGTCAGAGAAACGTAATATTAGTTCGATAAAACTACACATTTTTTTCAAATAATATCGACAGTCATGAGTAAAGATCTATTGATAACTTGATATATAGACATTCCATTCAAAGATGTAGGAAAAGATAGACGGGTAAATAGAATAAATACATAGAAAGATCAATCGATAAGTACAGCATACTTTCAATGGTGGTTAGAAATTAGAGTTTTGGCCAATAGGAAAACACTTTCTTTTAAAATAAAAACGGCTTGAACAATAAAGTTAACAGTTTAATGCTTCCTCGTCAAGTAGTTAATATGATAGACATTTATCTACTCACTGACGACTCCAAACTTTCTCTGAAACTGAGCATCATTGAGTCTAAATACTGCAGCGACTGTCGAATCTGCCTGGTAAGGGAAATGATTAATTGTTGGTTTGACAAAAGACTGGATCATTTTATTTGTTTGTTCGGGGTATAAAATCAGTGTTTTTAAAATGAATATAAGAGAATTAAAAAGGCATCAGATCAATGAAGTTAGACAGAAAGGACATGGGGGTTGAAACCAGGAAATAAGTTTATACTCCGGTTCTACTGTGGAGTAACAAAACACAAGAAAGCTGTTGTAACACATGTAGGCCCTATCTCTTGGACAAAACATTGGGAGGGTCAGAAAAGGGATGTCGGCCGGTTTTGGGTATTAATTGCTGCTAACGATCTAATGCAAACAGTTACATCGTTCAGGTTATGTGCCACCGTCAACTAACAGTGAACAATTTTGAAGTAGAAACGGATAAAGCACAATGAATGAAAAGATCTCATAACACTTTTTGTCGATTGCAACGGTAAAGAATTACTGACATGCAGACTAGGATTATCATGATTGTACTGACATGCAGACTAGGATTATTACTGTACTGACATGCAGACTAGGATTATTACTGTACTGACACGTAAACTGTGATTGTACTCACAGTACTGACACGTAAACTGTGATTGCACTCACATGACGATCGGGGTTATCACCATTGAACTGGCATGCAGTATAGGGTTATCACTATTCTATTGACATGCAGTATAGGGTAATCACTATTCTATTGACATGCAGTCTAGGGTTATCACTATTCTATTGACATACAGTCTAGGGTTATCACCGTTCTATTGACATAGTCTAGGGTTATCGCCATTCTATTGAAATGCAGTCTAGGGTCATTATACTGACATGCAGACTAGGATTATCATGATTGTAGGATTATTATTGTACTGATACGTAAACTGTGATTATCACCATTGTACTGACATGACGACCGGGATTATCACCGTTCTATTGAAATGCAGTCTAGGGTTATCACCGTTCTATTGAAATGCAGTCTAGGGTTATCACCGTTCTATTGAAATGCAGTCTAGGGTTATCACCATTGTACTTACATGTAGACTGGGGTTATCACCATTGTACTCACATGTAGACTGGGGTTATCGCGCAGCACCCACACGGCCGCGTGGAGTCTGGTGTTTTCCACCCTCATCTGTTGTTCTTAGACGCGGGATCCAGCTCGTTGTGATGATGGCCAAGCCCCTCAGGCAATCGACTGTCTAATGCAGACTAGGATTATCATGATTGTACTGATATGCAGACTAGGATTATCATGATTGTACTGACATGCAGACTAGGATTATCATGATTTTACTGACATGCAGACTAGGATTATCATGATTGTACTGACTTGCAGACTAGGATTATCATGATTGTACTGACATGCAGACTAGAATTATTATGATTGTACTGACATGCAGGCTAGGATTATTATTGTACTGACACGTAAACTGTGATTATCACCATTGTGCTCACATGACGACCGGGGTTATCACCATTGAACTGGCATGCAGTCTAGGGTTATCACTATTCTATTCACATACAGTCTAGGGTTATCACTATTCTATTGACATACAGTCTAGGGTTATCACTATTCTATTGACATACAGTCTAGGGTTATCATCATTGTACTGACATGCAGACTAGGATTATCATGATTGTACTGACATGCAGGCTAGGGTTATCACCATTGATCCAATATGCAATATAGGGTTATCACCACTGGATTGACATGCAGTATAGGGTTATCACCACTGTATTGACATACAGTCTAGGGTTATCACCATTCTATTGACATTCAGTCTAGGGTTATCACTATTCTATTGACATGCAGTCTAGGGTTATCACCATTGTACTGACATGCAGACTAGGATTATCACCGTTGTACTGTCATGTAGTCTAGGGTTATCACCGTTCTATTGAAATGCAGTCTAGGGTTATCACCATTGTACTCACATGTAGACTGGGGTTATCGCGCAGCACCCACACGGCCGCGTGGAGTCTGGTGTTTTCCTCCCTCAGTCTGTTGTTCTCAGACGCGGGATCCAGCTCGTTGTGATGATGGCCAAGCCCCTCAGGCAACCGACTGTCTAACAGTTGCTGGGTGTCTGGCATTAGCACAACCAAAAGATTCATATTTTATTTCTTTCAAGGTTATTGTGTCTGATGAAGGTTTAAGGCCAAAAGCTTACGTGTTTTGTATTGTTTTGTAATTTTAGAGATGCGCTAAACTGACATTTATTTTTTTGTTATGGCTTGCACATGTTTACTACGCTCTACTACGACATAAACAAAACTCACAGTGGGTGTAAGTGAGACCGCAGTTTTACTTACTACCCTAGATTTTGTGTGTGCTAAAGACAACAATCTCAAGACAGTGAGTTTTGTTAACAGATGTGCACGATGGCGTAACGGAAACCAGCAGGGTATTTCCTATACGTGTATTCTGAT
The DNA here is from genome assembly GCA_003991915.1 of Elysia chlorotica. Lineage (NCBI taxonomy): Eukaryota > Metazoa > Mollusca > Gastropoda > Plakobranchidae > Elysia > Elysia chlorotica. The sequence continues at coordinate 106,326 of RQTK01000935.1, forward strand.
CATACTAGGACCCACGAAAAACAGTTATCCCTTATAAGACTCACCGGGGAATTCTCTGAGATACTCGGTATCATTCAGGGTGAAGATCGTGTTGATGGCCCCCTGGCAGGTGAGAGACGGGTCACTCCGAAAGAGAGCCAGGCAGTCCCACAGGCGCATATTGTCCAGGTGCAGGCGTCTGTTCTCAGCCGCCAGTTCCGCAGAAGAGCGCTTTGCGCTGCAGGCATTGCTCAACCCATATGTGGTCGCACCCTCTTCCCCGCCTTCTGCATCGCGCTCCGACTCGCCCCCACCGTGGCTCCACCCCCAACACTCGGTGCGGTCATCTTTAGATGCCATTGTTTATTGCTTAGTGTAATTTACCGCCATCAGACACAAAGAGAGTCATTACTTGAATCTGTGGGACAAAATATTAGCATACCGCACACTCAGTCAGGTTTACATTGAGAACTCGCAGGAACTAAAGACGAGGTCGGAACTGCACGCCACAGTAAGCATAATTATGATAAATGTCTTTAAAAATGTCTTCGATCGAAACCTTTACACACACAAAAACAAAGAAACCATACAAAATAAAGTAAAATCAACAACAGCAACAAAATAAAAAACCTATAAAACGTCCTTGAGCGGCAAAGATTTCATAGAGATCTGAGAGATAGATTTGTAGATGGATAGATAGATAGATAGATAGATATATAGATGGATAGATAGATAGATAGATAGATAGATAGATAGATAGATAGATAGATAGATAGATAGATAGATAGATAGATAGATAGATAGATAGATAGATAGATACATAGATAGATCAGAAAGTGAGAGGAAAAGTCAGAACAGAAGAGAAAGAACAAAGAGAGAGAGAGAGAGAGAGAGAGAGAGAGAGAGAGAGAGAGAGAGAGAGAGAGAGAGAGAGAGAGAGAGAGACAGACAGACAGACAGACAGGCAGACAGAATGAGCATATCTAGATCTAGATCTAGATCTAGTTCTAGGTATTTTTTATTATAAGATCTACTAATAAATACCCCGTTTCCCATTATAGTTCTATAATCTGATAGGTTTCCACACCCACAAACCTAAGATTTTAACTTGAGAAATTCATTCGTACATCAAAATCTAAACCCAACATGATTCATAATGTTGTTTGAAAGATCAGCCAGGAGTATAATATTATTATGCCTCTGTCGATAAGTCTATTCCGGTTTAGCGCTTATTTTCCAGCAATTCGTTTTCACATTAGAAATATATGTGCTATAAAAAAATTGGAAAAAATGATGACTTTTAACGGTGTGCATTCTTTATCTTTATTTCATTGGTCCATTCACCCACCCTTCATCGAATAATAAAGTGTTGCATTCTTGACCCACATTTACTGCATTCTTGATGGTAACTAGAGATCGTGTCCATGCTAGAGAATCTCTATATTATGAGTGCTACTTTCTCTTATTTTCAGTAAATCAAACACTTTCAAAATTTGAGTCTCAAGAAATAAAAGAAGAATCGCCCCGGCCGAGAACCCGACTTTGGTATTGTGTTCAGCTACGGAGACCAGCATGCACCGGGAACTGGTGGTCGGTGGTCCGCAGAAAGGGATGTAACTCCATAACTGTGCGGCAGTCCAAGGTCAGCGCGCCAGACAGATTGAAAGGTAGAGACGAGACTAAGAGTACTCAGTACCCCTCCAGGTTGGGGGTTGAGCATGGGGCGAACAACCCCCTCTCGTGAAAAAAATCACTTTTACAGAAACCGCAACAGATATTCACAAAACCTGCTTGGCTGAGGAATGGTGCTCGCCTCTAGAGCTCATTACGTGCACCGGTGAAAGCCCTAGGGAAGCCGGTGTGCCTACAACTCTTCTGACGACCAAGAACAAGACCAGTATAGAGCCCTGGAACATCAGAACCCTGTATCAAACTGGAAGAACCGCACAAGTATGTCGAGAAATGAACAGGTACAACTTGAAGATATTGGGCCTCTGTGATGGACAGGGTCAGGAAAAACAATACTAGCCAATGTAAACACCCTAATCCATTCTGGAAACGAAGGTCAAGCACACACACAACGAAAATAGAGAATTCTCCACTGAGGTTTGCTCCTTGACCTGGTTATCGGAGGAACTTTGTTCCCAGACAAGACCATCCATAAAACGACATGGATCTGCCCCGACGGCAAGACCGAAAAACAAATAGACCACATCACAATCAGCAGAAAGTGGAGTCGGAGCTTACATTATGTTAGAGTGAAACGTGGCGCAGATACAGCATCCGATCACCACTTGGTGGTTGCATTACTTAAGACCAAGCTCTTGACTTTCAACGACAGGGCCGAACGACCAACACACAAGTACAATGTACAGTGCCTAAGAGAGAAAGAGAAATCAGGGCATTTAAAAAACGAGCTGAGGAACAAGTTCAGTGTGCTCTCCATACTATCAGAAGAAACAATTAAAGAAAAGTGGCGAAGCCTGCGAGAGACCTGGAAGGAGGCATGTTCTACTGTTTTGGACAAGAAGATCAGGAAACACAAGGAATGGATCTCAACTGACACCTGGACACTCAGCACGGATAAAAATAACCTGAAGCACTAGATCAACTAGGCACATGTATAGAGGAAAAGCGCACACTGCAAGCTCGATATTGCGAGAAGAACAGAGAGATGAAGAAAAGTGCCAGGAAAGACAAAACAAATGACACAGAGGAGCTAAAAAGCGAGGCAGAGGCTGCAGAAGGCCAAAGAAATATGAAGACTATGAAATCACCAGGACTCTCTCGGGGAGCAACAGAAACCCCAACCGCCCCATCAAAGACAACAATGGAAACTTGATACCTGGCGAAGAAGAACGGAGAACAAGATGGGCGGAGCACTTCAGGGAAACGCTCAACACTCTACTTGCCCACCGGCCCTACCAGATAATTTATACCATCACCAGCTGAGTTCCTTGACATCAACACTAACCCTCCTAGCAGGACAGAGATCGCCAAGGCCATTAAGTCTCTGCAGTCTGGAAAGGCAGCAGGCCCAGACGGCATACCTCCTGAGGCTCTTAAGTCCGACATACAGACCTCAACTGACATGCTGCACACACTCCTATGCATGATCTGGGAATGTGAACAAGTTCCAGAAGACTAGAAAAGATGACACCTTGTAAAGCTGCACAAGCAAGGGGACCTGTCATCCTGCGACAACTAGCGAGGAATCATGTTGTTATCATCCTTAGCAAAGTTTTAACAAGAATTATGCTATAGAGGCTGAGGACTATCCTGGACAAGAGACTCCGAGATGAGCAGGTAGGCTTTCGACAAGATCGTTCGTGCACAGACCCCTCTGTATGCAGTGTTTGTTGACTTTCAAAAGGCATGCGACAGGGTCGACCGAGATGACATCTCAGAGTTGTTTGCTTTCGCCGACAATCTTCCTTATGGTGGTTGACTGGTTTATGCGAAAGTCAACTACAGGTCAGAGGACGGGTATCCAGTGTACCTTCATGAGGCATCTGGAGGAGCTTGACTTTGCAGACGACATCAGCCTTCTCTCTCAAAGACAACACGACGCACAGGAGAAACTATATCGTGTGTCACAAGAAGCCAGCAAGACTCGAATCTAAATATCGGAAAAACTGAGACCATAAGAATAAATAACAGACAGGCAGACCCACTTAATTACGAAATAAGATCCGGATCTTCAATACCAACGTGAAGTCGATCTTACTCTATGGCTCAGAAAATGCTGGGCTACCAAGACCAACAGCCATAAACTGCAATCATTCACCAACAGATGTCTCAGAAACATCCTCAACGTTCATACATCAAAGTTCATGCATCAAAGGGAACTATTGCCTTAGAATTTTAGGCATCAACTAAGTAGCTGTTGAAAGTTGCAATGCCAATATAGTTTGCTATCTTACTCTTCAAGTACTAATTTCGGAAATTAAAAATGATATAAGATTATATTTAAGGATCACCCCTTTGGCTTTGGAAACAAACAAAAACTACACACTTCATAGAATCTATTGGTTAATGGTGTTGGATTTAATTATCTGCATTTTTATCCATTTTGTAACAGGGTGCTGCATATTATAACCAGGGTTCATCTTTATTATAATCCCAGAAGACAAAGAAAACATGATAAAAATTAAGAAAACAAACTCCATATTTTCATTTTCAGTTTGCTTATCACGCTTAAGTGATTCAGTTTTATTACACTTCTGATGCAGATGAAACCATATAAGACAACATAAAAAAGAAATACAACAGCAACAGAATAGTAGGAATGCTACTCACGACAGACAAGATGTTGAGCGTATATAACACACCCACACAAAAACTTGCCAATATGTACCAGTTTCACGACCCAGTCTAAATCTACAACATCCATAAATTTAGAATCTCCACAAAGGAGAAAAGTACATCAACTACTGACCATTATCTATAGTTATATATTGCCAAAAAATGATAATCTTTTATACAACTCTAAATGCTATCTTGCAGCTTTTCTAAACAGTTTGTGCCAGAGATCAAAGGCTATGAAATCAGGAGATCTAGAGAATTACTCTATTGGTATACTATAATACTAATTTAAATTTCAGAGTTTCACAAAAAATATGGCGATAGACCAAATAAAGTGTTTCCTAACTCATATATTTAATTGATTTGGAATGGTTGCAAGACACACAGAACATAGAGAGGCATAATATAGTATCAAATTGTTTTGTTTATCAAAGTTCAAATCTAATCCATAGACCAGACAGATCAAAACAAAGGAAAAAAAAAGCTAAATTGAAAAAAGGACACAGCAGCTCATTCAATCAATTTTCACAGCATATCAGTTGCCACCTTCACAAAACTACTTGGGTTTTCTTGTTTATTTATCTTTATTAAGAAACTCATAAAATGTCTTTGAGATAATCTAAAAACATACGAAAATTATGTGCACTTTTTCACATTGTCAAAAATTCTAAATAATTATAATTATCAGCTGTTATACAACTGGACAACACATTTTAATTTATCAAATGCATAAAATATATAGAACAATGTATGTAGCATGCATGATATTCGTGAAATAACTTGTGTCTCTGAGCTCATTTAATGTATCTATATATATGGGGAAAATTTTTCAGCAAAGCATGACTCGTGCAAATGCAAAAAAAACAAACAAACCCCACAATAAATAATACACATATTGAAATGTAAAAACAAAAATGTGAAAAGATTATGGTGTTAACAATGTATATAGATATTCAGGCCTTTTCTGCACGAAACACTCACACTCATGCCAATATAAATAAACTGATTTTTTTACAAACAATTGCCATATTTTTATTACATCTCTTTAACCTCTAAATGATCCTGATATCCCTGATTTAAAATAGGAAACTAAATAAATACATTTGCATCACATAGGTAGCAAAAAAAAAGGATCCATTTTGGTGATATTAGCTAAATCACAAATTACTTCTTTTTTTTTTTTTTTTTTTTTAATACAATGCAGAGCAAAACAACAATTATAACCCTAAAAAATCAAGTTGTTTTTGTGAATGTGAAATCCTTGCCATTTTCAGTAACTTTAGGTATGTACATACAAGTGATTATTTTTGCATCTTTTGAATGCAAATTTAGTTAATTGAATAATTGTTTCAGAGGAGCAAACAAACAATTCAAAGCTAACAATTGTCATTAATCAATCCAAAAATTGGTATTAACACATTTATACGAGTCATTCAAAAGCTTGTGAGATTCAAAACTTAGCCTTTGTATACAATGAAGAAAACTGCAAATAAATAGTCTAAGACCCATACAGTCTGCAAAACACAATAATAGAAAAGCAAGCACAAGTTAAACCATAAACTAAACGTTAAGAAAAACAACTACTTTATAATGGTTGTCTTGAATATTTTCCCTTAACGGTACTTAATTTTTAATAAACAAGAACTGGTTAAAGGAGCTATGAAATATTTTAGAGGGATAAAATTTAATATCTTTTTTTAACTAATGATACAGAGTAATAAATTACATTGAGCATTTATAGAAATAAGTACACATTCCTTTGTCAGTTTTGAACTTTAGAACCAGAGAAAAGTTTTTTGTATTTTGATGAATAAGCATTAACATGTTAAATAGAAAGCTTCAATAAACACAAAAAAAAAATATTATCCTCTATATAATAAATTACTTGCAGAAAGAAATAACAGGAACAAAGCTCACCAGTACTCAATTCGCAGTTTTCATCAACTGATCTCAACAAGGTCTACATGTGTTCAAGAAATCCTTAGAAAAACAAAACGCATCGGCTTCAAGTCAGATTCGCAACAGAACATAGAGCAGTGAAGCCAATTTGCAAATACATCCTTCCAAATGAGATAGAAATCATAAGTGTTAAGTGACGGTAAGATGGAACTGCCAGGTTATCACAGAAAGCTCAAATACCATAAGCACAGCAAAGCAAACCAGTGATTGAGGGTTCATGATAGTATGGACCACAGCAAGCCATTAATCTTCAAGGAGAATCAAGACGACACTTCTTAGATTGATTTAGCACATAGAAGCAAATAAATGAAGGGATTAAAGAAGTTGAAAAAGACAATAGATAATGATCTTACTTGACAAAAGGAGTACTATCATGAAACTCATGATATATTTGTATATAATCATATGACAAAAATCAAGACCACTTTACTCTTTCCTTTTGGTCAGAGATACACAATAATCATGATAATTACATACAAAAAGAAAATGCCCTTGAGGAAAAAAATGGCAGTCATATAATGATCATGAATTCATAAATAAATGGTGAAGCACCTTTTCCCAACAAAATCTTCGAAAGGCAAACAGCATAACCTACTTACTTCACAAAATCTTTAGACCAAATTCAGGAAGAAGAATCTCATGTGTAATATGGGAAAATCAGCCTCTTTGGTTGGATCTAAACATAAACACCATTCCACCGGAAGTTATTATCTTTAAATAAATGAAACTAAAACATTTAACATTCCTAGCCAGATTAATAGTGTATCTATTTTTCATTTTCTATGGACATTGACTGAGTTGATCAAAATCTTTCCACTGATAAAAAACAATAATTTTCATGTACCTCACTAACACTTTGTAGTAACTGAACATTTTTTAGCTGACAACAAAGGGACACAAATTTCACCTTTTTAGCTTCATAGTAAAACAGAATAACAAAATGATCATCAGCATCAGTGGTTTCCTTTACTCCTTTTATCATTATCAAAATAAAAGTTCACTTTAAGCATTCATATTATTAGTACATGTTTTCATAAGCATTTCATCTGGTGAGGAATTCATCATTGAATTACAATGAACCCTTTACAAGTCTTTCTAATTACTGCATTCACGCCAGCTATTTTTGAGAAATAGTTTTTATCCTTTACAAGGAGGTTTCTTTCTATATAAGATACCAGATATTTCTTAGCATAGAAATAAAGTTATAAGAACTTAAAAAATGTGCTGGAGATGTTGAAAATTATAATACAAAATAAATCAATAAACGATTCTCTGTGCTAAGTCAAATCTTTACAAGAAGAATTTAGCCTTATCCGAGCACCCAGTTTTCCCTGGGAAACATTTCTTCATGTATATATAATAAACACAAATTTGAGAAAAAAAAAATGGTTCTGACACATTATAAAACAATAAAAATTTGAGGTTTACAAGTATGTATAATTATATTCTATTTACATGTGTTATTCAGCGATGATAAATTACAACAATAATTTTCTCCATTTAATGCTAAGCTGAAATTATTTTGAATACAGACCAACATCTAAAGTGTTGCAAATCATACAACAGGGAGCTCTACTTGGAGTTATGTAAAATACATATCATAGTTAAGAATGTAACCTGAAACCAGTAACTGAAAGCTCCCTCAATATGGAATACTCATCTCCCAGTTAAACATGCCAGAACTTATTCTTCCTTCCTGCCAAAAATTCATTGTCACAAAAACATAGAGCACAAAAGCACAGGATATTCTTTGTGCCATATGGCATAGTAAACTTACATCGCAACCATTTTCGACTATCAGAAAGCTCAGAAAAATATTCAATAAAGATATAAACACTCTATTAGAAATTTATATTTCAAGAAATTAGTCATTGCAATCCATTAAAAAACCTTAAAAAATATATCTGAACTACAGAATTGTTCTGTTGGCAATGACAATTGAAATTTGCAACACTTTTCTACTTGAAATTAATGTGATTCAATATTTCAACAAAAAAATCCCAACAAAAAACAAAAACAAAAAACACAGAGAAAAATAAATCAGAGAGTTTCTAAGTAGTTATCAGAAGACGAGGTCAAGACAAAAGTAATTCCAATAGGTTGCCAATATGTTTCACGAGGTTAACAAAAACACTTGGTTTGACAATTTCCATCAGATCAAGACAGTTTTTAACCTGGACACTTCTACATCTTCCTGGACTGAAGCTATCAGCTATAGGTCGCACATAAGGATTGTTATGCCTGGGCAAAAATATCCAGCTAATGATGTACAAGAGGCTGTGGCTTGGTCAAGGGAGTGACAGCGCAGGTCTCAGTTAAACAGGATTGACTCTGGGTCCTGGTTCTGCAGCTGGGCTATGTGGCGGAGCACATCCTTCTTAGTGATGATACCCAGCAAACGCCTGGAAAAGGAAACATATAGATTTTTCTGTTTATAATAATGATGATGATAATGAAAACAACAACAATAATAATAATAATAATAATAATAATAATAATAATAATAATAATAATAATAATAATAACAACAACAATGACAATAATGATGATAATATTAATATCCCTGTGTCTCTCATTTTCATTTTATGAAGGTTAATAATTGACAAAAGAATAAAAATTGAAATTAAACACTGAATTTGGAGAGCGATGTGCAAATATGCTGTAGCACTGACCCATTGTGTGTGACAAGAGTCTGCCGCAGTCCAAGCTTCCTGAACATCTCCACAACAGTCTCCATGGGGGTTTGATCGGTGATGGTCACAGGAGCCTGCAAGCAGCAACAAGGGTACAACATAAGGTATCTTGCAGCAAAATGTAGGTAATTGCAGGAGCAATAAAGTATAAAAAGATTCCTAACCTTTGTAAGAAAGACCAATTAAAAAAAAACAAGTAATGCAGAGGAAAAAATGTTTCTTCCCATAAGTTTTTTAATTAACTTATTTTATCGGTTCCTAAACACTAGATTGTACACTGCAATTTTGTATCACGTCTCCACCACCCATCCAAAAAAACACAACACAAACCCAACAAAAACAACCTGAACAGTAGCAGAAGTGATACTGATTGTAGTGGTTTGGCATTGCAATTAAAGTGATAAAAAAATAAAATAAAAGAACACTTTCTTGGATGCAAAATGAAAAAAAAAAAAGGAAAAGATACTGATATCTTGCAACTCCTTCTTTCCATATAAAAAAGTGAAAAATACTAGCAATTAAGGTAATTAAGGCACTAATCTTCTTTATAATTCTTGGAAGCAATTTTAAGAGTGACCAGTAAAAAATTTACTTGTCACTCTGAAGGCATCTCATTAAACATTTTTCAACCTTCAACTAAAATGCAGCAGTGATCCAAGACCATCCATATAACTAATAATCATGGTAATTTTCCCATTACACGATTTATCATGGTGCAGTACTCCAGAAATACTACACAGCTAAGTCTTAATCTACAGTATAGTATTTAACTAACAACTTTGTTATTCTAGTTCACTCTCATAAGAGATATGTCTTTAGGAGAAGTCTCTTTATAAGAGAGCCTACATTGAAGTGGAGTAAAGCTCACCATATCAAGGATCTTTCTGAGTTTGAGTGGAGCAGGCCCGATAGAGTTGGAGGGCACATGGCCGGTGAAGTAGATCACAGAGTTGCTGACAACTCCCTCTGATGTCTTGCGGGCATTAGCTAGGGGAAAGAGCATTAGAAAAGATTTAAAAAAAAAGATGTATTTTATATTAACTACACAATTTACCACTGTTAATTGAAAAACAAAACTTCTTTTACATAATCCACTGTAGAGAATGTACAAAATCTGTGCTGTCAAAGTCCAAACAAAAATGTTTTGGAATTAAACAACAAAAAACAACAAGGTAAAATGCTGTGCAGTTAAAATGCAGTGTTATCTCTTTCTGGTAAAAACCACATAAACAAAAAGTGAATGGGCATGACAAAGACTATGATTCTGAAACGGTTAAAAAATTTGATATAAAATACAAACAAAAGTAGCATTTAGATGAACAACTTTGAAAAAAAAAATTGGTTCAGCATTATTTCTATAATTGATTGGGCCCCTGCTGTCCTCAGTCAGTACTCACCTATGGCCAGGTTGAGGTCGCGGCGCAGCACAAAGCCCACCAGGTACTGCGACTCTCTGGACACGACCACGGGGAATCCGTTGTGCTCCGTGTTCCGGAGCAGACTCTCTGGCAAGGAGAGGGGGCGGGAAGAGGAGGAAAAGGTGCTTGGTTGCTTGACTATTTTTTTACCATCCATCTTCATCAACTAGGCTACATCCCAAACGGGTCCCAAGTCTAAATGTCTGACAAATTCATGAAACACAGAAACAGTGCAGAGACCAGGACGTCTATCTTAGCCAGTCACATTAGACAGACACGGATCCAAACAGTACGGATCAAAGAAGGGGCCTCCCAAAAAGAAACTCAACTCCCTATCACTTAAGCCAGCTTGCTCCCAATTATAAACTCACAACAAGCGCAGTAACCACATTAATAATCCCTGAATCCTTCCTCATTGACACATATTCAAGTTTTTCTTCATTTTTTTCTTCTTTCTGTTAATTAATACCCACTCTTTTGATTCGTTTCATTCAAATCTTTCTTTGTTCGGCTCTGTTTAAGGCTTCCCGTCAGTGTTTCGGGTGACAGCTTTCGTCTAAAATCTTTCTTATCAATACGTAAAAACAAATTAATTTTCCTTATTTGATTCAATGTTCACTATTCAACGAGTACTGCTGCCTAAACACAATTCATTGACTTTTTATTCCATATTTATAGTACATTTATCCACTGTAGTCAACACAATCTTTCAACCTAAATCTACACACACACACACAAATAGTTGCTGCAAATGCACTAAGCTGTGTACAAGTTCTCTTAAATTCAACAAAGCCTACCTGTTTCCTCCACAGTCATGGAGTCTTGAGTGAGCACTGCTAGAGGTGGATCATTTCGTCTGTTAGTGTGAAAATGAGAGATTGCAACATATCAGGGCAAAGGTAACGGAGAACATAAAAGTAATGTATGTAAAAATAAAAAATAAATTACCAGTTAAAAAAAAATAAATCTAGACAAGTAACCATAAAAAAACCAAGGGATTTGATTTACAACTTTACAGCATCAACCACTAATGTAGCACATCATTGTTTATTGCAATTATTAAATTTTAGCTAGAATACAAATTAATAGTTTCATGTCAGGTTTTACTTGTTTTATTAACTAATTCAAATGAGATTCAAATTTAAATGTGTTTTTCAACTTGTACAAACACCCTAATATCGAACACATGCAAATCAGATGGTTATTTTAAAGTTACATATTAACAAATAAACAAAAACCAAAAACTATCAATGAATTTAATAAAAAAGTAATTATTTTAGCAGGTATAAAAGTTACGAGAAGCATGTTTTATATTTTAAAACGTAGCAAATCTTTAATTTTAAGCAAAAAGTTCGCCCATTTGTAAAAGCATTAGAGTCCTAATTTGAAATTTTTTGTTGTAAGCATTTCAGCTCAGTACAATTAATTTTTAATCAAATAACTTTTCATCTTACAACAGGCATTGTTTTCTATTTCAAAATCCAAACTTGTTATTAAAAAAAGCAAAAAAAAAAAAAAAGCAGAAACACAAAAAAACTAAACAAAACATGTGTTTAGCATCATATTTTGCATTGTGCTATGATCAAATATTGGAATAACAGGGCACCTAGTGAATAAGATTGGAAAAAAAATAAAATAAAATAAGAATTGTAAAAGTTATTTAAACAATAGAAATTGGTAGTGAGTGTTGGTCTTTTTTTCTTGTTTCTGGCATAATATTCCAAAAGATATTTAAATAGCCCTTTAAAGGTATATTAAACATTTTCTTTGCAAAAACTAGAAAAGACAAATTTGCTATCAAAAATACAAATGTCAAAGAGTAGGGTGATTATATGAATAAAAGCATCGTTAATTAAAAAATACTTTCGTATATAATTGATATCCACATCTTTTTAAGCACCTTCATTTCATGGAATAAGATTCCTTTTTTTCAATACTGCAAACTCGTTAAGCACTTGCATACAGAAGATATGGACAAATGTGTAGGTGTGTGTGTGTGTGTGAGAGAGAGAGAGAGAGAGAGAGAGAGAGAGAGAGAGAGAGAGAGAGAGAGAGAGAGAGAGAGAGAGAGAGAGAGAGTAATTCAGATTGATGGATTGACCAATCAAAGATATAGAGAAAGGAAATATACTTTACTTCTTTCTGACAGAAAGATTTTGATGTTATTATTATTGTGTTAACACCAAGTACATAAATGAAGGGATATAAACTAACATAGAAACGACAATCACTAAGGGGTAACAGGTATTAAATAAAAAAATAAAAAAAATCATGGAAAATTGATTGTACACAAACAGGACCAAATGTAGGGAGAAACTGAACAAAGTCTATATTTATCAAGTTGGAAAAGTCTATACACTGTACTGATTTTAAATATGTTGAGATATGTTCTAGAAATAATGAGCTGAGCATAAATGTTCCAATTAAAGACAAAGTAATATCTTGCCCATTTTCAGCATCTACACCAATTATAACATTGTGTAGCGAACAGTAAATCTTAATAAAAATATTAATTTCAAATGATTCTTTGATGAATGTGATACTGTTATGTAATGTTCATATGTATGATGGTCAAAAAAGGTAAATATACAGGGCACACAGGAAAACATTTTTGTCAGAGGGGAAAAGTAAAGAAACCCTTAAATAATCAGTTTATGAACACTCACACCTTCTCCCAATTGACAATAAGATTAAAAGGTTGAAAATCAAAATTTAAAAACTGCCCATTGTGAGCTCCCTTAAACATAATAACTTGAGGAGCTGTATACAATCTCATTCGAAAATATGAATTACCATTCGTCAGTCAAAGCTATTGTATATTTGATAGCATTCAATATTTATATGATATATATACCACACTGCTAAAACATCTAAAACAGAGTTTTTGTGAAGACATCTCTAAAAAAAAATCACATTGAGTGGAGTCACTGCCATTACAGAAGGCGTAAAGGCAGCTATAAACAGAATTATACACATATATACATATTTAAACAGACATTTTCTGCTACTACTCTACACACTCATACATATAGCCATGAGTACTCCACATCAATACCACACTCACACTCCAGTCCCATAACGCCAATAACTTCAGGTAGATAAAGTGATTGGACAGAGGTGAAAAAAATAGAACAGTAAGTAATATATGAAGACTTATTAAAATGTTCACTTGGACAAAACTTGATAGCCAGCAAGAATGAATTAGCAAATTATACTTGAGGCAAAACAAAAAACCCCAATAAAAACTAAACACTCAGCAAGATTTAAATGAACAAAATGGCCTGTAAAACTTTCAAGACAATGAAAAGAATAGCCTAAAAATAAGAGAATTATGAAGATCCAATTCAATACTGTAACCTTCAAATGGAAAATTTAAGTTAAAAGAAAAAATATCTGCTAAATAAAAGCGTGACAGCTTGATTAATTTTCCTCACCCTGAAGTCACAAACCACACTACGGGCAAACTATCAAAGACAAAATTGGTATTGCTCAACAATATTGAAAGCTTATCTGCCAACACAATCCTGTTTTAAACTTTTAAAATTTCGGAAAATTATTCTGAGCCTTAATACTGTAAAGAATTTATTTAGGAACGATAGGCAGTAAATGGCAAGTCCAATTGTAACTGCTGTATGTATTGCTTTTGAAAAATATACGGAAACAAAGCCAAAATGACTGACAAATTCGTAAGGCCCTTGTTTCTTTATCATTTCTTTTAAACAATAAAGTACTTTGATTTACTATTATCAAACAGTCCCATTTTTTACTCCTAAGTTTTTTTATTACTTTTCCGATCCACTTTCCACTAAAGTGCAAAAACTTTAATGCAGGTCATGAAACCTTTAAACTTCGTGGAATATTGATAAGAAAAAAAAACACTAGATTTTTGGGAATACAAAAATAAAAACAACAAAAAAAGAAAGTCTATGAAAAATGGTAAAAACATATGTCAACAAAGTTGAAGGGGTGATTAAAAAAAAATTTCTCTCAGTAAGGTATCAATATAACCAATAAAAGAGACAATCCAGTGTCATGATCTATTTCGTGAGGCATGAGTGTGAAAAAGTAGAAAAGGCGCTGAAATTCTAAAAAAATAGTGCATAATGGTGAGAGTGCATGGTAGTTTCTTTGTGAGAGAACAAGTTACACCACACCAACCTGAAACTAAGTCTGAAATAAAGCAAAGTGAATTACTGGTGTGAGAGAAGTTAATGTTAGTCAGAATCTTGAAAGGGTGGCGACAGAATCTCATTGAGTTATAAACTCGCACACAGCTTTTGTGTAGTGTGTGTGTGTGTGTTTGTGTGTTTGATATCTGTTCCTTTTTAATAGATATGGAAACCAAGTGCTCTAGCGTACTCATGTATAATTAAGCTACATGTATAGAAAGCCATGAACAAAAGTCACGACTGTTGATTTCAATTCATTAAAACCTTTGATCAGCCTCATTTACCCCAGTTTACTCATTTCTATGAAGTCAAAGTTTGAAATGAATAAAAAAAAAAAAGGGCTTAATACCGTTCTACATAGTATTTTGAGCTACAAAGAACTAGTGCATCCAAATGAAAATGAAGTAATTAAGTAACAAAATCTACCCTGGCGAGGATAATGACAAAACAACATAATTTTAAAACTTAAGCCACAAATTTATTAGTATATTTAATCTTAATTTCACACATTAATTTCATGTGTGTATATAAAGTACCTTAAATAAAAGTTAAAGTAAAGTATTTATTGATTCTGTCCTACCATTGACAATTAAAAAGGAAGAGTCTTCAGAGAGGACAATCGAGGTCTCCCTAGCCCAGCATCTAGAGAGATCACGAAAAAATTGTGGTGTGCGCAAGCGCAAGGACAGCACTTTCATTTTTTTCTCCCAATGGGAGATATCAAACTCAGAATGCACACACCAGCAACTTCTGTCAGACCCATTAACATTATTGTTATGACAACAACATATTTTAAAAGAAGGGATCAACAAACTAAGCTCAATGTGGTCTCCCCAGAATGGAGTCTGGATGGACCACAATGGTGGTCTCCCTAGACTGGAGTCTATAGGGACTTATTCTGGTCTCCCTAAACTTTACCAATTAAAAACTACATTCTGAGACAAATATTATGAAAAACAAAACAAGAACATAACCTCTGTGCAACTCAAAATAAAATTATTAATTTTTTGTGTATGGACATCTAAATGGGTAAAGTTTAATGCAACCATGAGTTCATATCATATCATATCATGGCATATTAGGCTTGATAGCCTTTAGGCTGCTCTATGCATTTATATTATGGTGCGGGTTGTAGTAGTACCCACACCTACTAGATCTAGTCTAGATGCGCAGACTTTAACTTCGCTCCAGCTCTAAATTCAATTCAGTTTTATAAATTGTACTTTTGAAGTGCTTGTCAAGTCTGTTTTTAAAAGTGTTTAAAGAGTTTAATTGATAAATTTATCTTACTCTGTAAATAAAAAAATAAGTAAGAGATACCCTACCCTGCACTCAATAAGTCACATTAAGTGCATAATGCAGCCAATTAATGCATCACTTCTTTTATGTCTATTCCTGCGGTAAAAGCAATAAGGGCTTCAATTTGCATGTCACCTTGAAAGTGTCTTGATAGGACTTTTCACATGAATTTTACAAAATCAAAAGCGAATGAGATATGAAAATAAAATGTACGTTTTTTAGCCATTTCTCAATAAATTTTGTTTTCATACATAGAGTTGTTCTTTTAAGAAAATCTAACTCAGTACGCTTTCAACAATTGCAAACTGTAGGTATAGTTGTGTGTGGAGCTAAAACTTGTTTTGAAATAAATGGAAACAAAAATCATATCCCAGTTTAGCTTTAAAAGAGTAAATTCAGATTAAACCTATGAAATTTTGTGATCTATAAACCAAAGGAGAGGTAAAATGTGAATGCCGCGCATAAGTCATATCTAATTTGGATGGAGTAAAATCTAAAGTTGTAAAACCAATTGCACAGCATCAACTAAAGCCAATCATTTATAATTTTAACTTGGCGATGCTAAATTTTTATTTGATCAGGTTAGTTGCATACAGACACAGGAAACTGGGGAAACTTAGTCAAAGATGCTTCAATATAATTTGTATTCAAGGCATTATAGTCCTTGAACATAGATACATAACAAGAGCTCAATCCCTATCTATAAAAACTCGCCATAATTATAGGATCGCTCAGAGAATTCTAGGAGGTGTAAAACCCAGAGTTCTATAGAGAACACATTCATAAAAATACAGGAAGATACCTATCACACGATTCATTTGCTTCCCCAGTCTCATTGATAAATCAAGACCACAAAATGAATCATTGGCAGTTAATCTGTCAATACTGTTTAAATTGGGAAAAATCAGCCTCAAGCAAGCAGTCAGATGCAGGACAGAATCAATTGGAAAGCTCCGTATTTACAGTTCAAAAAGAGCAACTGCTAGAAAAGTCACTTCAAACTTTGTGTGAAATATGAACAGTGTAATGGCATCAAAATAGTCTCAAAAACCGAAAAAAGTTGTGATAAACAAACATACCCTGAGCTGAAAACAATAGATGCAGAATATATAAACTAGGTCAGTGAATATGTTGTAAAAATGTATATGAAAGACTTTTCAATACAAGAAAGTTACACTACTGAGTGAAGACCACAATAAAAGGAGCAAGCTGTGAAGCAAAAAACAACAACAAAACGAAAAAACTAACAAACACAGAATGATACTTGAGGAATAGAACTTATTTTTTGATAGAGCAATATGATACCTACACATTAAGTAAAAATAAAGCAACGATGGCACCAGAGACTACAGATTTAGTGAGACATTTCACAAAAAGAAGAATTAGCTTTATGTATGCTCTCTCGATTTCTTTATTAAAATATGAGACCACTTCAGACTGTGTTTTTACTGGGTTTCAAGAAGAAAGTTAGCACTTTGATTACCCTGACCAACATACGTAATCTGAACCCTGTGAAACCTCTCACTATCTCAAACTCTCTGATAACCAGTTAAAAAATATGCCTTCCCTGAAAGTGTCACATTAAAAAGGGATTCATTTCTTTACTTCTGACACATGAATATTGACCTTAGAGAATATAAAAATTCCATCTGGTATCATTATGTAAACAATAGTTACTGATAACCTGATCTGAATTGAAAACAAATTATTAAAGACAATAATTTGTTTTCGTTGTGTGAAAAACATATTATTAAACACAATTATGTTTTCAATGTGTGAAAAACAAAAGGAGAATTCTCTGACCGTGGTCTCCAGGGAGCTCCCGATTGGGAGACCAACGCTATACCACTTGCGCCAATTGTGATTGACTAGGCCTGTGCCATGAATAATGTCATAGTCTGAATAAGAAATCCGTTATTCCAGCTCTGTCTCTGTGTATCAGACGTTAGTCTTTTTTTTCCTGCGTGTACATGCGAAATTAATTCAGTGTTTTGGCAATGATGATATCAACTTATATATGAGACGACTGACAAAAATAAAATTGAAAAAGCGCGATTCCTTTTACACGTGTGGTTAAACCACAATCATTGTAGCGTTTTTGAACTCGTTAAATAAGTCAGAATTTAGGATCTTAGTTTAAAAACAATAACTAGAACAATCCCGTATGATCATAAAAATTTTCGTTAGTTTTGATAGATACAAGATATACATCATTAGGATAGTTCATTAGTTTTGGACCATGGAGAAACTTCCATTCTCTTTGAAAAACAGAAAAAAGCTACTAAGTTTTTATGTCACTGCGAATGCAATTTTTTTTTTAGTTTTTTATGTTCCTCTGTGCCAAAAAAGCTTTAGAATCTCTATGCCGCCACATCTAACACACCTGGATACATTGTTTTTAAAGTGCATAATTCTTTCTCTTGTGTCTGCATGAATCGTCTATGATAGTAATAGCCGGCTCAAATAAATGTGTTTCCCATTTTATGTCTTTCTTCCTTTCTGAGCCTCTTTGACTCTACCTTTCTCTCGCTCAATCTCTATCTCTATTTCTCCCCCCTCTTTCTATCTATCATATTCTCCTACCCCCACCCCTCTCTGTTTTCTCTCTCTTTGTTCTCTCTATCTCTATTTCTCCCCCCTCTTCCTATCTATCACATTTTCCTATCCCCACCTCTCTCTGTTCTATCTCTCTTTGTTCTCCCTATCTCTCTCCTTCTCTGCCCCTCCCTCTTTATTCCCGTCTAGTAATTGTTGTTGTTTTCTGTATGCTACTTTCTTTTTCCTGCACACCACAACAGTTCCAACTCAAAGCGCCATACATCACACCGAGCCTGATCTGTCTCCAGACGCTTCCCCTCGCTAACTCGGCAACCAGAGAGCCCAGCTTTGACAAGTGTAAGGGGGATAATTCTGCCTGATCTGTCAGAGACGAAAAAGCCCCCCAGCCTGTCAGTTGTCACCCCTACCCGGACCCGGCTATCCTGACTATCCAGACTATCCCAACTATCCCTTACTATCCCACGCCTGGCTTAATAGGATTCTAATCTGGCTGATGAAAATTTGATTAGCAGCTCTGCCCTTCCAGGGAAGGTGAGCTTAGCGGTTTTCAAGTGGAGAGAGCGTTCGGAAAAAAGAGGGGGGAAGGGGTGGGTACTTGAAGACGGGGAGCTAACAAAGGGTTGACAAAGAAGAGGTACAAAAAGTATGATGTATGTATGTATGTATGTATGTATGTATGTATGTATGTATGTATGTATGTATGTATGTGAGTGACATAGAGATGAGATAGAGATATAGATAGAAATAGAGATAAAGAGAGGGAGAGAGACGAGAGAGAGAAATATAGAAAGGTCCAGATAGAGAGAGTCAAGCAGAGACAGAAACGGAGAGAAGGAGAGGGAGATAAGGATGAGAGTCTATATCGTGTGTAGAAATCAGGGTGCCGGCGCCAGTGCCTGAAATGGCTGACTTATCCACTTTATCGCCATTGTTTTCCGCTCCGTCGGTAGAAGATCCTGTAGGGGGATCATGTCGGGGATTATCCCCACGGCCTAGTATAATGCCGGATCTTTATCCGACGGAGGACGCCTTACAAAAGACTCATCGATACTTGCTTTGTACGTGTACCGCTGTCAGACAAACAACAGGGCGAGGTATTGTTTAGTTCTTTACTTATTTTGTTTTTAATATCTTGTCATTTTGACGCTTACTAACCAAGGAGGTATTAGATCAGTGTGACAGATGCATAGTAATGTCGATGCCACTAGTACATGTGTTATTCTGCAGTCACACACAAAAGCTAAGGACGGAAAGGAAAATAGAACGGGTCATGACATAAACATAAAACTGTGTGCAATAGACCAAGAAAATGTCTCTTGAAAAACAACAAACAACATCAATATCAACACAAACCAACAAATACTAAGGAGAGAATACATTAAAAAAAACATAACAAAAACAACAACCTACAAAACATCAATACTACCCCTCCCCCACCCCCTTTCCCTGGAACAAAACAACAAGAAACAAAAAAGTCTCTACAGGGTGAAAGAGAGAGAGAGAGAGAGAGAGAGAGAGAGAGAGAGAGAGAGAGAGAGAGAGAGAGAGAGAGAGAGAGAGAGAGAGAGAGAGAGAGAGAGAGAGAGAGAGAGAGAGAGAGAGAAGAGAGAGAGAGAAAGATAAAGAGAGAGAGAGGGAAAGAGAGAATTTGAGTTTGTTGCTTAACATCCAAAGTCAGCTCTATAATGGACGAGCCCCAAGATTGACGTCAGAAAATTGTATGTGCCGTCACACAGAGACAGTACTGGTATACCTGGACTTCTGTCTCAGTTAGTCACATTATATTGATACTGAGACAACCAGCACAGGTAGAAATCAGACAAATACATTTGTTGCCGATTGTGGGTGTCGAAGCGGGGACCTCAAATGGATGTCTAACGCTACGTCATTTGCGCCAGTTCGCCCACCAGAGAGAGAAAGAGAGATGGTGAGACAAAGAGAGAGAGAGAGAGAGAGAGAGAGAGAGAGAGAGAGTGTGACAGAGAGAAGGAGGGAGAAAGAGAGGGTGGACCTATGATATCGAGTTGGTAACTTTATTTGTTTCTGTAACGGTGCCTTACAACCAATCACTACCTCAAATGAGACATTATCACTAAATTTACAGTAGAATCCCTCACGAAAAGCTAACAGTGACGGATAGTAAATTTGTTATCTTGGATTATCCATTCAATACGTACGTAACTTTAGATAGAAACTGACACCGATGTATATTTTTTCCTAAAGGAAACGAAAGCATTGAGTACAAAGTGCTTAGATTTGCCGAGAAATTGGGCAACTGTATCATCTGAGACTGGAACCACTGATCCCCGGATCATCAGTGCGCGGTACTAACTGACTGAGCTAATTTACTCTCTCTCTCTCTCTCTCTCTCTCTCTCTCTCTCTCTCTCCCTCTCTGTTTCTCTCTCGCATCCTTTTTTTCACAATTACTGGTGACACTATACCTACACCAACCCAACGAGTAGGAGACTGAAATCGGACAAATACGTGTTTGACCAATCGTAGGTTCCGATCTAGGGACCTCCTGATTGAGAGACCACTACTCTATTGTAACTTGCGTCAGTTCGCTTGCTAGAAAAGGCGAAAAAAGCGCTATCTGGGTTCCAATAAGGAAAGTACACACACAAGGCACAATACACAAAACTGAGCGTTTTCCAAAACAACGTGTTAGAGGCATCGCGACAACGCGGTCCGTAACAAAAGGAAGACGATTGCCAAGGGAATTTACACCCGCGTCCAGTTTTAGCTCGATGCCAGACTTAGAGAGCCCATGAGTAATCGAAAAAACCCAAGTCTATTAGGCATGATTATGTAATCCATTCTTGTCAAGGGGATCGCAAAGTCCTAAGTCAAGAGTACTAAGAATTGGGTCTCACCTCACGGGGGCTCCTAGCACTGCCTGTGACAGCAACAGCATCATCAGTGCCGGTGGCACCAGCATCATTAGGTCTCGCAACTTCAGCATTCTATGGACGAGAGAAAGAGAGAAAAAGTTGAGACATGTAACAGAACTATGGGTCATTAGTCCTCTTGAGATGTTGTGTATAGGTACAGCGTAATATATTCACGTATGCACATATCAAGACAAACAGGATGGTAAACAAATCTGGTGCGACGCACACACCGACTCATACACGCATCTAAGAATCTTCAGCAATACCCTTGGTCAGGGGACCACAGACTCTTACTAATGTAGGACCAAACTTTTTAAAACTGCTTTATTGAAATGTTGAGTGCACACGTTTCTCTTTATATAGAAGCAGCTGAAACTGTTTCTGTTCTAGTTTAAGTGACCTGAATTTTTATAATGAATAGCCAAAAAAAAAAACAACCAACAAAAATACAGCACAAAACAATACCCCCCCCCTCCTTTTTTTTTTTAAATACACAAAAACCCAGCCGTTTGCTGAATGTAATTTCGGGCTTGTCTCCCTTTCCGATGTGACGTCAGTTCCGGTACGTTGGGCCGGTGAGAAGCGACGCCAAGCGGAGCATTTCTTGTCCTACTGAACAAGGGCTGCAACTCTCGGTTTGGTGGATTACCAAGAAGATCTTTCAAGACAAGAATTACTCTGCAGATATTTCAACGGTATATTGGCCGGTTAACTAGGGCCTTGGTGCTGGTCTCCGTGCCGGCGTAATATGACAGGCTGAGACAGGAGTTCTACTACTAGAACGTAAACTTGTTTAACGTCAGTCTTGCAACCCGTCCTGCTTTTCTGCTGACATTGGACGTAAAGGAACCAACTAACTCACTGATCATTCCCTAGGGAGGCAAGTACAACATCGCGGTAGCTTACTAGACTAGTCGCAAGATAATACGAATAAGGCTTGAGACCAGCCATAAGCTACTGCGACTTTGTACTTACAGCCCCCAGTATAATGAGTGTACAATTGTCGCCCAAAGCACGTCTTACTAAGGCTGCCGTAGAGGGTGCCCATTCGCTCTGGCTTTTTCTTCGCCGCGGGACCAACGGCTTCAAAACATGATTGCTTATACTATTATTATTTTTTTGTTTTTTGTTTTTATAAAAGTACCATTATTGCCATAATTGTTACTGCCGTTATAATTGTGCAGGTTAAAAAATCAATCTGCTACTGTAATTGCTGTTGTTGCTGATATTATTATTATTATTATTATTATTATTATTATTATTATTATTATTATTATTATTATTATTATTATTATTATTATTATTATTTCCGAGCGCGACGTGGCTTAGATCTACATAGGTGCGCGGAGAGCAGGGGCAGACTATTTCCAAGTTCATCGCAGTGCGCCAGTGCCGAGTAGAGCCCCCTTCCACCAAGGTGGGCTAATGTGAATTTGCCCGACCGCCTTGTTGTATTCCTAATACAAAAATTGGACTTTGACCCTAACGCTTTCTATGTCTTAATAATAAGCCAAGTCGGGCTAGCCCCACTTGGCTAATTTTTCTGACATTTTTAACCAAATCCTTTTATAGTATTAAAGTAATAACTCTAGGCCTCTACATTGATTCAAGCAAGTCTCTGGTAGTCTGTTTTATTTAAATATATACATATAGGCCACTTATTTATAATAAAATCATCATATTTATTGTTTTTAACCTATAAGTTTAAAACCAACAATGAATTAAATATACTTAAGTATTAGTGCAAACAGGCAATAAAATATGACTGAAGATTGAGCCTGTAAGGCAAGGCACATAGGGATGGGCCAAGGCGGTGTCATTTTCAGGCATCTGAGAAAATTTGGGTTACCGCCTAAGCCTGTTCCGTTAGCCTCGGTTACCGCCTATCCACAGTTCACAGTTCCACACACAAACACACACACACAGAGTTCAACCTGACAAAAGACAGTGTAAGTTAGCCTATAATCCCTTGTTCAAACGTTCTTAGCCTTACCCCCACTCCTCAGTCCTCACACACATTCTCTTTTTTGTGCTTTTTAAGGTGTGTAATTGTTGAATTGAGAAGTTGTGCACTGCATCGTCACTTGTTAGTAATATTGTTGCTGTCGGTGTTGTGAGATACTGCTGCAGAATACTGTAATTATTTGGCTTTTTTCATTGTGATCCAACTAGATCTAGAATCGACTTACTTGCACTGCCTGTATTAACATTTAACAACGCAGGAATTTATCGCTGAGTGTTAGGATTTAAATAGTAAAGTCATTGACAAGTTTTCAACTTCAAGTCTTGTCGAGCTGAGCTCCTATATAACAAAAAGATCAACACCGCCGTCACAATTAAGTAAGGAACATCATCATCATCATCATCATCATCATCATCATCATCATCATCATCATCATCATCATCATCATCATCATCATCATCATC